>VWZP01009737.1:557118-666545 GCA_013396995.1 Dicaeum eximium
ACAAAACAAAAAAACCCCTTGTTTTTAGTGTATTAATATTGAAGAATTAGTATTTTTCTCTCAATTCACACAATACTGAATTACAAGATGCTTCTGCTCAAAACCCTTCTCTCACAGCACCTGTGAACATTTATTTCATCTCTCCAGAGACCTGTTACAACCTTCCCAAGCTTCCCTTCCGGAGCTTTATTCTTGTGCAAACTTTGGAATTTAGCCTGCGGAGCTAGACAAATTTGGATGCTCTCACTCTTTTCTCAGTGGCTTTGTGCCTGTAAATATGTGCTCCACATAGAGGTTATTTTTAACCTCAATTAGTTTGCAGTATTAACACAAACAAGGATGTGACATAAGGTGGGATAAGCAGAAAAGTGCAGGGAAAATTCATAAACTAGTATTGCTCAAAATAAATGAAGAAAAAAAGAAAATATGGGGGAGTTGGGGTGGGTACACACACACACTTCATCCTCTTATCCTGTCATTCTCCTGCAATACCTTTCTTTCTTCCCTGGGTAATTTTCTGATCCAGTCCCTGGCTCAGGGGTTAACAAAAGGATCATTAGGCTGCACAAGTACAGGTGAACACAGAGCAGGATTTCCATGCACTTGGAAGATCAGAACAGGGTTTTTCATCCTTCACTGATACTTCTACCTCTTAACCAAGGGCTGTATTTATATGTTGTCAAGCCCTAGTGTATCTATGGCCAATGAGGAAATTAAATTTGCTTGCTAGAACACACATACATTCGGTTCCTTATTTTTTCTTTGTTTTCTTCCTTAATAGAAGTAGAGCCCATAAAATTTGCCAGACGAATCATTAGAATGAAATAACATAGACAAGATTATTGCGAAATATTTTTTTCCTGGTTTCCCTTTCTCCCCAGAGAAGCATTTATTCTGACACTGCCCTTCTGAGTGATGGCAGATGTCTGGGACCATGCAGGTCAGCTTCCTAGTGGAAGAGAAGCCAGTGACGTCAAGTCCAGGCATAATTTAAGTGTAACTTGTTCTATTTATGCAGGGTCTTGGTTCTAGATTTGACACAGAAATTACCAAATTGCCTCTGGGTGATCTCTTCCTTCAATAACAAACCCAACAGCAGTGGGCAGTGCTCAAAGAGCAGCTCTGCCTCAAGAATTGAATTTAATCAGAGCCCTGGGTAGAGAGCAAACTCTCCTGCTGCTCTGCCAGCCCCTCTCCAAAAGCCTTGTCACTGCAGGGAGACTTGCATCAGCAGCACAGCACGTCCTCCCAGCACTGAGCATATGCTCGTGGGCTAAGGAAAAATCCTCCTTCAAGACTGCCTGTAACTACCATCTGTTGACACCTACACACCCCTGGCTCCTCACCACTGACAGAGCAGCCCCTAGAGCTCAGGTCACAGGCTTTGTTGTGCTAGACTTGCTGCAAACACAGCCCACACATGACAGGCAGCCTCTCTAAACACTCACCCGGAGCACAGAAGCACCAGCAGTTACTCACCAGCTTGCAGAATAAGGGCACTTTTACAAGGTTTGCATGAAGCATCTCTTCAGATGTGTTTTTTTCAAAGTGGGATTTTATGTTAGCTAACACACAACATCCATGCTAAAATTTATGATTTGTGTGAAGTAATAATTTCCCTCTATGATGAGCTTGTCTGAAGAGGGGGGGATATATTTATAGCCAAGATTAGCAGCCAGTAGCTGAGCTGAAGCCTTGGCAGGCATCCACTGAAGATGACAGTGATCCACTGAGCTATGTTAACAAGGACAGGGCACAGGGGAAAGGAGTGACCACAGAGGCAGAAATACAGCTGAGGAACAAAGCTACTGGATTCTGCTAATCTGATTATATAAAACAGCTCATTATAATGGTCTCTATTAAAAACTTTAAAAAGCATAAAACTACTTTTTCATGATATGCCAACTCTAGATCAAGTCCAAAAGAAAAAATCCAAGATAGAAATATCTCTCTACAACTTTATGAATTGGATTTCAGAATTAAAAACAATTCTGTTTAGTACCCTAAAATAATGGACTAGATGGACTAGAATCACGAGCAGAATTCCTCCTGAATAAGTGACCCCAAGGTTTGAAGCTTTTCTAGACACATCTATATTAGAGTTCCCTTCATGCATAAAAATCCCATATCCACAGAAATACCCGGTTAAAGAAAAACTATTATTATATCTTAAACTGTTATTTGTCATACTTTGCTGTAGAAAAAATGATCCCCACTATTGTTAAACTTATTAACTGGTATTCCCAGCTGGTTTAGATTCAAAGCATTCAAGCATGTAAAGTATGATCCATTGTCTTTTTACAGATTATTAAACAAAAAATGGTTTTAGAGCCCTGAAAAAAAAAAAAAGCCAACTCAATTTATATTCAGGATTTGACTTAGAACAAGAACAACTAAAATCTAAATCACTAGTGCTAAAATTTGGAACATTAAAATAACAGCAATATGCTTAAACATTTCACTCAGTTGTGTTCACTCAGTTTCTGTTTGAGACTCTTCCAAAGAAAACAACCATAGGTTTTACTGAAGCAACCATATGATAGAAACAGGGACAGATGGAGAGTGAGGCTGTGGCAGGGCACTCACAGATGGAAGAGATTGTAGACGATATAATAAAGATATTTTACACCTCTCTGTATTTTCAGTAAACAGTGAAATAAGATACCAAAAGGCTATCAACTGTTGGTGGTAGAAGTGACAGTTCCTATTTGCAAAACCGTGCTAAAATCTATACTTGAGCTACTTCACATTACAGCACTTTTAATTTCTGAGATGCCCTCCTTCCCAATTTCCAAGAGATGAGTTTAGTAACTACTAGGAACAATGGCTTAATCTAAACCAATACCAGATGAATTAGGGGTAGATTCCCAGAAATTCTCTAATCTGATTTCTCTCAAAGGCAGGGATGTCAACAGTACTGGCCAAAAAGGTAGACATTCTCAAGAAGTTACATAAACAAATAATTACTTCTTTAAATGAAGAGATCATGTGATCCCACATGAGAGAAATCAAAATGGTACATTAGTTTATCTCAGCTACCCAAGAAAACTAAATATTTGCATTGCACCAGTTGTATATTCTAATGTAATCTTTTTTCTAGGTCATTTTCCTAACCATACCCAAGATATTTCTGGGAAAGGGTACGAAGAAGTTCTCTCACAAAACATAATGGAGAAAAAATTGACAGAAGTGAATGTGGCTCAAATTATGTTTACAGTAATTATTCTTTCTAGAAAAAAATTGAAATTATTAATGCATTTATTCATAAGAGAAAGTAGAGTATTCATATGAATACTTAATAGTCTGAATACCGTGAAGCATTAACCAAGAAATTGTCATCAGCATTCATTCTAGGCACGTCAACAATCTTTAGATTATGCAGTATCTTTGTTTTAAGGAAAAAAAATATCTATTTGCCTTCCTAACTAAGATTCACTAAGCTTAATTAAGCAAAGAGTTGTAATTTATACAGATATATTTAGTTTTCAATTAAAGCAGTGCTACTCAGGTTAATGACATAAATATATGATACAAATCAATAGTACAAACTCAGCGGTCCTCCTAATTTTTTCTCTAAGAGAACAGAACCTACCACCTGCTCATACCTTTATCACAGAGCAGTACCAGCTGCAATAGTACCAGATTTTATGCTTCACCTTCCTCTAGAAGGGAATTGTTATTTGCTGCAGTCTCTTGGCCAGCTTTTACCTTTACCCAGCTGCATTATTTAGTATTAAGTCTAATCCATACCTCCTGTCCCTGACTGCATTGTCCTCTATCCATCAGGGATCAATGTCAGGTTTTAAATATTTACAGATGTTTACACCAATGTCTAACTCTACTCAAAGACCAGAGAAAAGTGAATCCTGTAAACTCTGAACCACACTGGATTACAGGAGGGATCTCACATATTTAGCAAAACTCCGTTAACAATAATGCAAGAAACAAATTATAGCATCTCAGGGGGCTTCCAGTGGTGCTGCTGAGAGCCACACATGACAGATATGTGCTACATGAAAAGCAAAAAGGAGCCTAAAGGTTGCTCTTCCTCCCAATTTTCAAACACCCTTCTCCTTCCTCATAAAATCTGACAACTGTCAATAGGTACCTACTCCTACTCATGTGAAATATGTTATCTTAATAACATTCCTCATTAATACAAGTTTTTCTGTGGAAGAGCATCTCTGGAGGGCAAAGTGCTCATGGTGTGTCATGATTTCAGTTTGATATCAGATTAGATGAAACTTTCGCCCCAACTTTGGCTGTGCCTATGTGACCAAGCAGCAAGGGCTGACAGCAGCAGATTTGTAGAGCAAACCCAAAGCCACTAAGCTCCCAACATGCCCAAAGTACACACTTCCTAGAGAATGAAATACAGATATATCATAAGCCACTCTGCAAATTTCAGTGCAATTGAGTAGTGGCAGTTAATTTTTGGTTCAAGTGTTCAGGTGCTTAAAGTTCTCCAAATTGCCCAACTTTTTGTGAGTTGAAATTGCAATCTGATATCATGCAATTTTAATTTATTTATTCTGCAGAGTTATACAGAGTCACCTTCAGTCAAGACTAGAAACAGAATAAAATTAAACAAATAACTGCAGTGACCCTGCCACCCCGACAACTGCTATAATCAAAGGGTTTGCTAAATGAGATTAATAACTACCCCTATCCCTGTTAGCAGAGTAGATCCATCTTTTGGGAAAGATCAATACAGCAAACTGAAAAACCTACCACTGTGAGGGGGAGGTGCAGAACATGGGAAGATTTGTTATTTCTCTTTACATATTGAATAACCTATAACACAGAAAGCAATGTGAACAGCTGGGTAAGTATGCCTTTGTTTTGTCCTTTAGCCTCAAATAAAGTTGACTCATTCACAAACCTCCTTTCAGTATCATTTGTTCCAGAGTTGTCTCCTCTGCCAGGCACTCTCACTACAATAATCTCTTTTGATCAACTACTGTAGCAGGTTTTTCCTACAATTGCAAATTATGTCTGTGCAATGCAAATCAATTTTTATTATTTCTTATTCAAGAGACATAATCCCAGGGGACAGATACTCGCTGCTTTGACCACCAATAGAAATGGCAAGAATTAAGCTTTTCATTTGTTCTTTATAAAAGTATCTGTCTTAGAAATCTTTAAAAATCAACTTTTATTTTAAAATAAAATAGGATGCTATTCTTTGATTTCTATTATGACAGCAGTAACTAATTTTTGGTAACAATAAACAGACTTCTGTCATGTACAATTTGGATCATTAAAAGTAGCTAATAAAAATTCACAGATACTGATGAACCACGTGAAATACTGAAAGCTTGATCAACTACTCTGCTGAAACCTACACACAGTAATTCTTAAAACTAAACAGGTCATTTTGCCAATAAGTAGTGTTGATGTCTATATGCTTTATAGAACCTCCATAGCTTTAAAACATTCTGTAATCACATTTTCTGCAACAGTATTTAACTGTTTAGTCCTAGACATCATGAACTATAATTATTCAGGAGCTAATATTATGGAAAATTATATGTCACATAGTAAAGCTTCACATCAGAGAGGGAACCAGTTCTGAAAATAAAAGATAAATGTAATAAACATAGTATTAAAATTTATTAGCAATTAGCAAATGAAAGCTATAGACCATTCAAGATTAGAGGTACTCCAAGTTGCCCAGCTGAAGTGATGGAGCTTAAATACAGGTAATAAAGGCTAAAAGTAAAACCATCCCAATTGACATTTTACCTTATACACTTGTTTGTATTACTGTGGAATAATCAAACACCAGTCTCTGGGCAGTCATGTTTCCATGTGAAAGTAAAGAGCTTACTCCCATCTTCAATTTATTTCCCTTGTATAAAACAGCAGCTGTCTCCCAAACTGAGCTCAGAGCAGAAGCATTTGCAAGCACTTGAAAGCTAAAACTAGTAATGTCACATAATGTCACATATACCAAATTGTTTGAGGGAACCAAATGTATTTCTCATGTTGCTACATGTCAAATGGATCAATTACCTCACCTCATGTGCCTTGTGAAACTGAAAACTGCATCCTTCCAGGTCACACAACTAATTATTTATGTCATAATGTTCAGTACTTTGAATGATTTATAGGTAACAAGAGGGAAGCTGCACTATGTTTTGCCAGACTAAAAGAGGAGTTCAGAAGCAGCAGTTCCTAAGCTTTTCCCATCCTTTTTATTGATGCACAGTAAATGAACTTCATCAAGACTTTAATGTAAAACTTCCAAATCAAACCAATTATTGAGTTCTATACACTCTGAGTTCCCAAATTGAAAAGTCAAGACAAAATGTCTCATAAACATTAGATTTGTGGGCCATATATTGTTGGTAGAAAAACTATTTATTATGGTACCGTTTCCTCCTAGTGTGAGGTGATTAACTGCAGATCAAATGTATTAACTACACATTAGGAGTTAAGTTACAATATTCATCTTATAATGCCACTCTGTTGATAGAACAACTTTTCCTAGTACACTAAAAATTCCAATACTGCAATTAATGAACCTAGGTAATGTTTAAAGTAAATAAGGCCTTTACTATAATAGGAGAGAAAGTGTTTACATGCAGATGAAGCACAATAAAGCAACCTTTTCATAGGCTTTTGTGCAATTCCTCCATGCAATTACTGAGAACTACAATGTGAAACCCCCAAATTAAATACAATTCGTTCCATGGATTAACTTCACACCAAAGACACTTGAGTACTCCCAGAAGACTACAATCCCCTCTCTTACTAGTATTCACATATCTTTATAAACCCTTTGAACTAGACCATTCTGTCTTCCTCTCCCGTGCTATACATTTATTCCTGGCACTAGAATCTCTCTATTTCTCTTTGAATTCTGGGACCCATCTGAGTAGTGTTGTGGCTGTAAACCAGTTACTATTGGGTACATGTAGGGAAGGACAATGAGTAAATCAGTTCAGGGCCAGACATCTATGGATGTAAGGAGCTCAGCTCCTGCTAGGATACACATATCCCACAGACAGATGTGAACTCCAAGGGTTAACCTTAAGTAGTCAAGTTCCCTACCTCATCTAGTGCATAATCTCCTCACCAGTATGGGCACACAAAGAGAGGGATATTATAAAACCACTACCATATGCTTCTGATTCGGGATGTAAAACACTCCAGGGCATGTCTGAAAGCAGATGGACCTTTGCAGAGATCATCTAAATCCATGACACTCCAGGGACACTCCAAGGATGGCACTGTACCACAAGACTCTACCTCCTTGAAAATGTATGGAGCAAAAGAAGAGGTCTGACAAAGTACTCACCACGGCAGATCAGGCTACAATCAAATAACATTCCATCATACAAACAGGAAAGTGGTCACTTATATATGTGATAAACACTCTGATAGATTTCAGATCTGGGGCTATAATACCTCATTTCATGAAGTCAGATTTCTACGCAATGGCAGTCAAAAAAGAGAAAGTTGAATCTTAGGCAGTGTTAAGAAAGAAACAAAGACCAAAACACCATTATGTATTTCATGGCAAAACATCTTAAACACCATTAACTTTGACTTTCCCTACCCTCAAAGAGAATAGAATAGAAAGTACAGAGCAGGCTGACAAAAATGAGCAAAGGTATTAAATAGTTTTGTATTAGACCCAAAGGCTCCTCAGCCAAGATTAAGAAAGAATTTGAATAGAAGTCTATAAAAATCAAGGGTATCATGGAAAATAAAGCATACCAAATAAGAGGCAGATGGCAGGTTACAAACAAAAAAAATGTGGTCCTTCACAATATTTAGGAATTACACTTAAGATTTTAAAAAATGGACACTTTCTTCTTTTATAGGAATTCCTTTTTGTTCAACATCTTGAGTAAATCTCAGAGAAAACCAAATCAAGTAAAGCATGAGTGAGTTCAACACGGAATCATAAATCAGTAACATGAGGATTCCTTTAAAAATAGGTCAGGACACATTGCAATATTAATCCTTCTCTAAGTACAGGTTGCTTCATCTACATCCCATTTTCTTATATTGCAAAAGCTTTCAAGCATCATATTAGTGTTGAAGCAGTTCAAACAGCACAGAGCTCTCATTCAGCACTGGAAGGTTTTCTCATTTTTCCTAAACAATGGGAAAGCAGATGAATATACACACTACATCAGGAGTTACCGATGAAGCAGAATAAATGGGTCACGCAGTGTTTTTAAAAAGTCTGTAACTGGGAAAATACATGCCCACTAATGGGATGTAAAACCAGGTTCTCAGTAAGTAGGTCATGCAGCATTTTTATAGACTATTAGAACATACACATGCATACTAATGGAATACAAAACTGGATTCTGTAAAAGTAAGAAGATTAGAGAGACCAAAAAAATCCTGTGACATGGATGGGTCTGAGGAGGCTGCTTTATTAGACAGCTGTATATATTTGTCAGGGATAATCTGTTTCCTGAAATATTTCTGTCTCTTTCCTTACAGTTGTTTGGAACAGCCTCTAGGGGAATTGTTCTTCTCTGTTAGCTCAGAGCAATAAAAATAGAGCTCACTTCTAAAAGTGGATGTTAAAAAGTAATTCTGCCTCTAGAGAGCACTACTGTAAGCAGTCCAAAATTTGAGGAAAGGAAGCTAGAAGATGACAGAAACAAAACCAAACATAGATATGTTTAAAGTTATCATTCATTCTCTTATAATTTTGTTGACAGACTAAGCTTATATGCAAAAATAAAAAACACACTGAACTGGTATAGTGTATAATAAAACTACAGCAGCATAATATAAAGGATGTAAAGCAACGTGACTTAAATACGAACACTTATCTTTTTTTATTTTGAAATACAAAATATTTATACTTAATGCTCATTTGAGACCTACCCGACAAGTTCATAATTTCTACTCCTAAGATTGATTTGTCACAACAAAATCAAGATAGTTGAAGCAAAAGATTTCTGACAAGTGAAAATACAACATCAATTTAAGCAGCACATTATACATCTCAAAAGTGAAAATGCATTGATCTGACTAGTTACAACTTTATGTACCAGATAAAGTCTGCACTGGGCTTTAGCTACTCCAGAACTCAAACACATTCACAGTTTGTGTGGATTCAACTGTTGAGTATCTTGGCCTTGCAGAAGGAATGAATTTTTAGTGAAAGTAGGCTGCCCTGAATGAAAGCAAGAATTCATACAGCACATCTTTCATCCTTCAGCATGGGGGGCTTGCTGAGGCCCCCCACCACTCCCTAACTTGAGAAGCACAAACTCGTTTAAGAGTGACATCACATTACAGCCTGTCATCCATGTGAGGTCAATGCCTGCAAGATAACACACCTGTGTCTTGCCAGACTCTTGAGAGCCCCACTGCTGATCTGAGCCATGCAGATGCACTCTGCAGAGACTCGGGGGTGTCTGCCTCACTGCACCAACACAGCCCGGGCAGGACCTGTGATACAGCCAGAGCTGCATGCAAACGGATTGTTTGGAGTTGCCACTTAAAAAATCAAAAAAGCAACCAAATCAGCGCAGCTAAATGTCCCATTGTTCTTGTTCTGGGGTGTGGTTGTTTTTTCTGGATTATTCTCTCATCCCGACACTCTTACATTACCACTAACCAAACAGCACAGCCAATGCCACCAGAACCTAATGGAGGAATTACTCCTAAAACTCTCCCCTCCTACATGGCAAACAGGAGTGAGGAAATCCTCCCTGGCTCAGCAGAGCCCATGAGGAACAGCCTGGGCAGCTGCCTCCTCCCCCAGATGCTCACCATCACCCCACAGGCAGCTCCTCCCCAAAAGTGTTTTCCTCCTTTCAGGGCACACGCCAGTTCTACTGAACACATCTCTGGTTTTAGGGGACACCCCAAACTGGACCAGGTTTGGTGATGGGCCTGCCAACACCTCCTGTTACAGACAGAAGTCTGTCTTCCTGTTCTGCCTTATAGTTTCTCCCTTGTCACATGAAAATCAGAATTTCTAATCAGCAATATCAACTAGGCAGGTTGCCTTCTTCTTTTTAAGTCTGGAAAGAAAAGCAAAGAAAGATAATACACTGAAATTGTACAAGCTCAGTATGTGAAGACAAGCAGAAATCACTGAAAACAAAGCAAAGAAAAAATAGAAAAACTTATACAAAGAACATATATGTATACTATCAAAACTCATTTTGTGATGTAACTTGCAAGATTATATTCTATATCTAATATTCTAGAATTAGAAAGCATAGCTTTTAAAAATAACCAGTTTTTAGTACCTAGAAACTCTAAAACAAGTTTTAAAAACCCAATGGACCATTCAGGCACCTGGATGATAGACACTGTAAGAAATTTCCTGCCATTTAATGTTTTCCACCAGCAAATAACCCTTTAACAACCAAAGGCCCAGCAGTGTTCAGGGAGCAACAGGAAATAGAGTAAGAAAATTTCTAGAAAATGCAACTTGCATTACCAGTATTTACTGACCTGCACCCAGGCCTAAGTTAATTTTCAGCTCTTCTCACCACCCATAGTGAAGAACTGTAATATGTCACCTTGTTAAAAGTAAGAAAAATGCATTCTGTTCTGCATCTGAATGTTCAGGAGTTGGTTTCACTTACTTCTTGTCAGCTTATGAGCCTCAGGTTTTCCCTGCAGGTTTGATTTCAATTGAATTCCCAAAGTAAACCACTTCACAAGGGTTCTTGACTTTCAAGAGCTATAAAAAATAACTCTCAGTGTTTGCAGAAACAGAACATTTTCATTTAAAATGACCTTCTCATTTCTGATGCTTTCACCCTGAGCAGATTGCCTTAGGAATCAAAGGATACAAATGTCCATTCAAATATCTCTTTTTATTTTATATTTTGGGTTTGGTCTGACACAGTTTTTGACATGCCAAGAAACACAAATTTTCATATTATTTCTAGCTTTAAAAAATCCAGAAATAACAAGAAAAGAAAAAATATTCAAAATTCACGGTAAGCCATCTGCATGGACTACTTCCACACCACAGCTAAAGGCAATAGTGCACAGCATATAAAATAATGTTAACATTGTAGCAGCTGATCACAAATAAAATTAAGGGGATCTGAAACCACCACCAAAGGTTTTGCACAGTATTCTGCAGTAACACATGAGTTCCCATTCACTCTGCACAACTATCTTCAGTGTGAGTGGTGCTGTGAAAGAACAGGAAGTGTTCCAGATCCTGGATGTACTAATTCTTTTTCATGCTGAAGGATTGGAGAAAATTCTTCTAAGAAATAATTTTTATTGAAATCCCACTGGGTGACCTTTATGGAGTCATTTTAGTCATTAGTCATTTTAGTTTATTAACATTTAGAATGTTATAGGAACATTCTAGGAGCGTTCCCATAACATCTGAACAATTTAAAGTAGATCATTGTAGCAGGCTTTGTTTTTCTTTCTGAATTGTAGGGTTTCTATCCAGCCTTACACATGCACTGCCTGAAGGTGACCCTGAGGATCACTGGCAACAGATGAACGGCTCTTAATTCTCATGGGTGCATTTTAGAAACACAGCATGTGTGGAAAACCTCTGTCAGCCTCGTTAGGCAATTACAATGATTTCTCAGGGGAAGACAGCAACCTTGTAGTAGCACCCTTAAAAAACAAATACTGTTCTTATAGATGCTCTGCAGTGCTCTGAAATTCCCCATTTTCTAGGTTGCCTCATGGGAAGAGCTCACTTTCTACTGTGCATTCACTCCTGATCAGGTTCTTCTCTAATTCAACTAACAGGAAATAGTCTCCTATTCATGTTATTTAAGACAAAGAAGTATATCCTACTCTGGTGCCCACCCATCTGGTTCCTCAGCATGAAAACACTTTCAAAGAGCCCAGTTGACAACAGCCACTCTGTCACAGGAAAATTCCACCTACACTTTGTGAAATAGAAAGACGACAAGTTTGGAATAGGACAACTCAAACTCACTTTAATAAGTGCAAATGCAGGGCACAAAACCACTGCACAAAGCAGATTTCATGTTTTGTGCAGCATGCAGAGAACATTTGGATTTTAAACAGAACACTAAGAAATGAATGAAAAAGAAAAGATGCAAACTGCAAAGGAATTTGGGAGTCCTAACGCAGAACTACATCACTTTTACTCAAATGAAGAATGAAAGTATTTTCAAGCTAACGTGCCTGTAATGAGAAAGAATTTTAGGGAGTAAATTAGCAGGGATAATTGCTCTACACTTCCAGTTCCTTTTAGCTGAAATGTTTACAAGTTGTGTGATTAATGGCAATCTGTCACCACTACTGCCTCTCAGAAGACAAGGCCAATGTGCAGCACTTCTACCAGTATATATTAGATTGCCAGAAGAAAACAGATAATCTAAAGCCAGCCTTACACCTTACAGAGCCAGAAGTGCCACACACTTGAGCAATTGTCAGAGGGATCTCAGAAGAAAAGCCAGCTGGCCAAGTGGAAAATATTAGCCAAAAGCAAAACACTTCCAGCAAAACATGTCTAAACAACAATTTCCCTCATTTTTCTTATCAAGAATCATAAGAAAGGCAGAGCAGGAAGAAGGCAGAAGGAAAACTTCTCTGAAATAGACCAGAAGTACATAAAAGTCTGTGTTGACCAGATTGCACTTACAGGTGTTTCAGTAGATATGTCAAAATAACTAATTTTAATAGGAATTTTTAAAATGTAGATTATCTCATAATTTTGCAATGCCCTTACACAGCTTCAGGAATTTTTTCTCCATCTAGCCTGTTCCTATGGTGCAGAGATGAGGAAGAGCACACTCAGACTCCTGGTCTGTCAGTACCAGTGTAGAGGCAGAATTACCCAGTTTTGTTCTGATAACCTCATTCTGGCAACTGAGGCATATCAATATATCAATAGACCATTCACATCCTTCTCACTTGGTTGTCTTATATGAATTTCCTTCCTGAGAATCATGCAAACCTTCGGCAACAAAAAGATAATATAAAAACCACTCTTTGGGTATGCTTTAGTTCAGGGAAAAAGGATGTGTGTTAGCTATATAGTAAGATTGTACCAGAAAAATGGATAGCGTTATGTTTTTCCTTTACACTTAGCCTTGTCTTAAAAATCAATCAGAAGAACAACTTCCAGTGAGTTACTCCATTTTTTAAGTAACTGAAAGAATGCTAACCCTCAATACAAAGAAAAAAAATAAGTCAGTGCTTTGATCAAACCATTCCCACAGCTTAAAAACTAACTATATATCAGTTAACATTTATACAAAAAAGGAAAGTATAGGCACACACACTTAGCATAAATAACATAAAATCTCATTAAAAAGGGATAAAATAATTGCAAATAGAATAGCTCACTGTAAATATCTTCTCCGTAAGCTGCAAGGTACACTCTTGTTTTCACCCTTTTTAGCTCAATTCCTTCTCTAACCTTTTACTTAATATCGTCCTTCAGCTGTGCTAACATGATGAGATTCTGCTGGGATGCAGTTAAAACGTCACAGGAACATCCAATTGACAATAACAAGCATCAGCTGAGAACGTGCTCAGTTGTACCACCAGCTGTTTTGTCTTTTCAGACCCCTTAGACATTGGGTTCTCCTCTTTCTTCCTCATCTTATACACACACCTTAAAAATGTGGCTTGTCTATATTCTGCTTTCTGTCTCACCCTGGAGTGTTACAATTAATTTCCTTTTCCTTTAAAAAGTGAGTTCTGTCTTACAGGATTTTATTTTTCTTGTGTTTCCAACTTCACTTCTTAGTTCCCCCATTAACCAGAAGCAAATCTAGACCATCTGCTACAATAACATTTCACAGCTTCTGAAACCAATTGCCCAGCCCATTTCAGGACTTTTTGTATTGGTAGTAATGGTATAATCTTACTATAATGTTCATTTTTGCACATATTATTAATAATTAACACATAATTGTAAATAACCACTGCAATTAGAGATAAAATATTATTTGTAGTCAAAGATACAACATGTATAATTTTATTATGTGATTTGTAATATACTGAGCATTACTTCTAAAAAAATATGCTAGGAGTTTGAGTGAATTCATACAAGTGGTTATTAAAGCCACTCAGAAAATATTATTTAGAGTCTCTTCCTTGATTAACTGCACACTCAGTGCTCCCTCTCCTCTAAGGCAAAGACCTCAGAAAAAGTATATCCAGAATATACTGGTAATATTATACTCAGCCAAATGTCTATAAAATCAATCTTTCCTCAGAGAAAGAATTAGAACATTCCATCAAGACTCTAGGATAAAACTATCTTCTCTAAAAACTGATGAATGGTAAAAGTAAGAATTTATGCTTCACAACAAAATCTTTGCGTTTTTTGAAATGTTTCAAGTACTGTTCTATATAATCATTTTATCAATTATTGTTATTTAAAACATCTATTTTCCTCCATAATCTTTTTCTATAGTTATTACTTGCAGACTATAACCGAAACATGCTGTAATAAATAATGAAGTTTATATTTTACTTCTTTCCAGACAGAGAATTCTAGGACTTGAATTATTTATGCATTATTTTAGATTCAGAACTCTATGGCTTCTCTTTATGTAGTTTCAAATACATCAGCTAGAGATTAATAGAAATGAGATGGATCTAGTCAAGTCAGTACGAGCTCTAATGCCACTGATCATGATGTGAAATAGAAGATGGTATTTTTACTTGCTACAGAAAACAAGTTGTGCTGATAATGTAGTAGAAGCTTCCCATAATGTCTGTGGAAAAGAAATCAACAGAACTTAGATAATTTGAAAACACTGCATTAGGTCTCCTGCCCAGAGAAACTTAAAATTCTGCTGATTTGGCATAAAGGTGCATCTATTGCTCTTGTCACTCCTAGAAGTAATGAGAACAGAATCCCAAATAATCCAGATATGTCTGCCAGCAATAACCACTTTTCTAGTATAAACACATTTCTCTGTAATACAAATAACGTGTCAATTAACAAAAAGTAGTGTGACAGCAGCCTTAGCAATACTGCTCAAGATTAATGCTGATTTGCAGTTTACAGCTATTTAACTACTGCTCAAAACCTGTCCTACTCTGCAGGTGGGAGATCGGTTTTCCTAAAAACACTGTTTTTCATTACTTGAAACATTGCAAGGGAGTGGAAATCATGGTTCCAAAATCCAGAGCTTTTTAAATTATAGCAGCCCTGAATTAGGCTAGCAGTGCACTGTGAATACTTTTCTAGAAAAACTTCATCTCTTTAACTTCCACTACTTTCAAATGAAAAAATAAAACTTGGAATTTATCTATTTTTTATTATTTCATAGTACCATGAATTATTTCTTGGTAACTAATTGCAGTTTATGAGCCATTTGAGAAGAGATCACTCTGTGCTTGTGATTTGCTGCTTAATCATATAAATGGCCAATTTTATTTTCCAGTTGAAGAATGTTGACTTAAAAGTTAGGAATTCTAGACAACAAAAATGTGAAGGTAATATTTTAAAATAACTTTCTCTCTCATATCTAGCTCTGCACATTGATCTAATAAATAAGTTATTTTATTTATACTAATAAAAATACATTCCTTTCATTAAAGGAATTACAACACAAATATATAGCAAAATACATAGGGTGGTACAGGAAAGGAAGGAGTTCTCAATGTGGCAGGGTGTGCTTAAAGGGTACTTAACAAACACTCAAATATTGAGTTTTCCCGGAGAAAACTTGAAGCAAAATAATGTTACAGCTGTTGAATTTGCTGTATCTTGCTGAAAATGGAAGAGTTTTCTCTGCTGTCAATGAGAAAAGTAGAGGACAGTAGAATCAAGGATCCACCTACAGCAGAGTCCTCTGGACATGTCTGTTCAGAACCTCAAAACAATAAATCTTCATTCAGGTTCAAACCTCCACTCTGCAGTGAAAATGCCCTCAGGAGAGCTGTAAAATGTCTTTTGCAGCCATTTCTATCAGCTGAGAAAACTCCTCAAATCCTCCCACAGAAACACCCTCAGCAACACAAGTAAAACAAACAACAAATAAAAAGTGAAGATGTTATTTTGGGAGAAAACTCATACTTCGACATCATTACAACAAAGTATTTGGTTTGAATGTTTAAAAGCAACACGGAATTTTTTCCTCTTCCCTGAGGAAAATAAACACATAAACCTTGGAGTCAAATAGAATAAACGTACCTGGACATCCCTCTTTTCTCCAAGTACAGCAAGTTCTAGCAGAAGAGAACCAGATTTGAGGACAGCCATGGAGGAAACCATGCAGGACCAGAGACAAGTTCAGCAAACAGTGGAGCCAGGTTAGCTGGGCTGTCTGAATTAACTCCCTTGAGCAGAACTTCTGTTTAAACTTCTACTGAACTAACCCAGGGATATTCCCCCACATTGGAAAGAAATTCCGCCCTCCGAGCAAAACTTGCTGTTTCCTGGAATGGGCTGATGGCTGAACAGCTGCAGAGCCTGTCCTGTTCACAGTGAGTAAATGCTTTTGCAGAGAATACTGTTCTTGGAAAGCATTTGGCTTAACATCTCACAGGCAGAATGAGCACAATCTCACAGGATGAGCCTCTGTTTTTGGGAGCTAATATTCAGAGATACAGGAAACTTCTATCACATTGCTGTAGTGTTCACAACAGCAACTGTAAGCAAAACAATTCAATCCAAATATTGTTGTGACCAATCCTCCTCTTCAACCTTTTACAAAGTTACACCAAAGTTGACTTTTGACAATTGATCACAAAGCTTATATTTTTCCAATATTATTTAAAAAAAAAAATCTATCAAAAGTTGTCTGGAGCAGGGATGCAGGATTTGGAGCTTCCCTAGATGAGCAATAAAACCACTGTAGAGCCAGCTACAATGCCACTGCTACTCATGTAGCCTAGAAAAGCCATGCAGAAGAAAAGCATATGCAGAACTTGAGATAATTATTTCAGCAGTTACTAAAAACAGCAACCCTGAGGTGCTCAGGGCTCTGCAGGGCACCTGCAGTTGTTTTCACCTGTAGGAAGCTTCAAAAGAACACTAGTAGGATTTTAAATTCCAAGAAGACAACTTTAAACTAAAAGAGCTGCCATCTTAAACAGAAGAGGCAAAAAGGAAAATTATAACAGAATACTACAAAAATTAAGCGTAAACAATTCTTCCCAGCCTACTGTCCATGTTGGCACATCTTTAATTCTAGAATTGATTTTCTTAATCTTACAAATTTTCTGAGCTGCAGAGAAGTCTACCCAGCCTCAGCACAGGTCCTTCAGATGCGCCTAAGGTGAGGTTGGTTTGTCCCAGTCTGGGCCTTCTCACTTGCTGCCACTCCAGTCTTCACAACCTCCCCTCCAGGCAGGCTCAGTTCCACCCAATTTTCTTAGAGAAACTTGATGTCATTGCAAGCAGAAAAAATTACAAGATCAACTAATCAAATGCTGCCCATAAGAGACAGAAACCGGAAAAGGAAAATAGGAAATGGAAGAAACTGTGAGTTTTTATTTGTTTTCACAAATTCAGAATGAACTGGTTTGCCTTCAGAATATTGCATAATTCAAGCCCACATTACCACACGGGAATTCTTAGTTGGTAAAGAGTAAAAAATGGTGCTTTTCAAAGACAAGAGACATCATCTTTGTTTCTAGAAGAGTTCCATTGAAGAATAAACAACTATTTTAAAGTCCAAGTAGAGATTTTTTTAAAGAAAAGGTATTTCAAGTATTATTTTTTAGACAAAATATCTCTCTATGTCCTCCTTTCTAAAAGGATCATTTAAATATTAGTAAACTCTAGAACATCTAAATACCAGTAAAGGATAGAGAAAAAAATCCCTGAAGTAGCTCACCTGATGACACCTCAAAGGAAAAAAGACCATGAAAAAAATCCATTTTCTTTTGAAATTTCTTCAATCCCTTTCTAAAAGGAGGAGAGAGAGAGTAAAGGGGGAAAAAAAAGCTAAGACAGAACTAAAACGGCTTTTGCACCATCCTAAAAGTAAAATAAACATACACTGGAATAAATGTAAATGTGCAAAGCTGCAGAATGTGGCTTATTAGATTTTGTGATTTCTGCTACAGCTTTACAAAACAATATGTCCAGCAAGATACTGAAAACCTTTTGGATAAAACTGCAAGTGTAAAAAGCAAATCACAGAAAGTTTCTCATGTACAATCCTGCACTCTGACTCAGAGACTCCCACCACTTGTCACCCCAACCACAGGAAGTGTCACTGTCCAAGAACTGTAAAATCTCCTCCAACACTGGTTATAGTCATTTGAGAGTTGGCAATTTAAATCTGGCACATAATATCTTCTGTCAAAATAATTACAGTCTTTTGGGAAAGGTTTTCCTGTGCTGTCTGGATTTCTTTGTGCAAGGTTGTCCCCTTGTCATTTGCAACCACATCCATAACATTTTAATGGCAATTGCTGGACCTTCCCCTCTGCTACTGAGCTGTCTTGAATAATTTTGACATATTTTATTCCCAAGACTAAGCCTATCATACAGTTTGGGCTGACAAACCACACCAAACAGCCTTATCTGTAATTACCAAAAGCAGCTCAATCTTAACTATTAAAGCCACTAAATGTTTCCAATCCAGGACTGCCACTATCTCTGAACAAAAATACTACAATTTAAACCCCACACAACCATAAACAGGTATCCTTTGGCAGTGAATTTTTAAGTACTTTCCAGTTCTCTTCCATACTACTGTTACGTTGTTCTCTTCCTGCTACATTTTTGAGTTTTATACTAAAAATTAGGTACAATAATCTAGTGCATAATGAGAACAGACATCAGTCTTTGCTTGTATTTATGGATCATCTAAAGACTACTAAATAAGGATAGAGAAAAATCACTAAAGTGGTTCACTTGGCGACACTTCAATCAATTAAAACCTATCTAGTAAGGAATACATGCAATGACAAAAAAAAATCAGTTTTCCTTTTTACTTTGTTTTTACTGTACTACAGACTATAAATATGATATAACTGCATTCCAATTAAATTACAAGATACCAGGAGCTGAGTCTTCCCTGTGGTCAGTAAACCTGACTTCAAAGGTTGGACACATTTTTCATAAAAACACAATTTAATTCTGATTTAGCATCAGTCTCCCTCAATTTTCAATTCATTAAACCAGAAAACTTGAGAAAATTTTTCCCTAGAAACATTTAAGTGCTCTAGTCCTGAAACAGAAGGTCCTGGGGGGATGTGACAGTGATGACAATGAGCTTGTAGGGCCAGTGAAGCTCAGCAGGGCTCCTCCCACACTGCTCCCTGGGCACAGGGCCAGGCATGAGCCAGGCTGAGCCCTGTGGCCAGCAGGAGCCAGGGAGCTCAAAGCCCAGCTCAGCACAGACTCACTGAGGCAGAGCAGCACTCAGGACATGATTGGAATTCAACACACTCCGGGGCTAAGTCACTATGGGGACCCTTATGAGCTGTGACCCAGAGTTTCTCCTGTGCATGATTGTAACTGGCCCAGTGCTGTCACCCAGCAAAGGACATGGCTGACTTTCCTCATCTTATGGGAATTTCATTTCAGAAGAAAATGTCCTAGCAGCTCCTGTTGCCAATTGCTTCCCAAGCAACAGGAAACCCCAAAGACAAACACCTCAGTGAGTGCAGCAGCTGCAGCACAGCTGGTTCCTGCAGAGCCTGTCCCACCCATCAGCTGTGCCTGGTGCTGCCCAAGGCTGGCACAGCTGAACCATCGGGGCATTTCCCTCAGCAGAGGATCTCTAATCAGCTTTTTGTCAGAAACCAGGGGTGCATCAGGCAGGGAAATCAGTAACAGCTTCCTCTGTTGCCCACGTCTTTACTATATTTCTATTTTAAATTAAATAGAGCTTTATCTAAACTGCTGTCTATGAATATGTTTTGGTATGCATCACATCACATCATTTGAGGATCTATCTGTGGGGTGACATAAATACTTCTACATCCTAAATGTTTTGGTTATAAAAAGGCAGGGAGCAAAGACTGAACATAAAAGTTCACGGTAATTAAACAATTATTTGCATTTTTTTCTTTTCAGTGAAGGAAAAAGTTGAACTTAATTATCCCCTTCCAAAGGGAGTCTTCAAATAATTTTAATTAATTAGGAACAGTTTACCAAGATCTTTGCTTGGCCTTCAGCTTCTTGGGGTCTGAATACAGAACAGAGGAAGACAACTGGAACGTCACCAGGAAGAATTACTGAGCCCACTCCCCTTGGCCATTACACTGAGCTGCCAGAATAAAAAGGTTTTCTCCTCCTATCCTCTCATTGCAATCGGGATCAATTTGCATTTAGCTCATAAGTCTATGAAAGGCAGATTGTACAAGAGACTGCCTAAGAATAAAAGCTTCTAAAGCATTTTTAAATTTAAAACTACCCAAAAAATAAGTATTTATCTTAAGCTTAAGACATGTAATCTTTGTTTCTGTTAATCTCTCCCACAAAAACACTGGATTTTTTTTTTCCTTTCTCTGGTCTGTGACCATTTCCAGCTAGCAGATTTCAGTTAAAATGGAAAAGGAGTTTCTCACCAGAGTATTTTCTTAGAAACTACTGAAGCGTATCTTCCACAGGTCAAGTTTCAAAGGCCTGAACATTGACCCAAGAGACAGAGAGCAATACAAAGATTAATCTGAAGCACACACAGCTCCAGAAGATGTCTTTTTGGTCAACCATTTTAAAAATTACTACGAATCAACCACTAGCAAGAAGTCATTTCTAATAATTAACTCTAATTAGAAGAGGAACAGGTCATTTGTATAAGATAAAGAGGATACTCTCACCAAATGCATGCTATGTCTGGACAGCATTGTGTTTATACACTAAACAAAATGAAAATTAAAAAAAAAATAACAGCAAGTCTCCCTGTACATTACATTCACTTTACCTTCTTTGCATGCATATTTAAATATGAAAGCCAATGGAATACCTGCAGCAAATAATCCATTATTGGTTTGAGGTCTTATCCACCAGATTAACATCCACTGGCAAATGTTTTACATCGGCATTATAAAAATATTTTGAATTCTCAACCTCCGTACACACATCAAAAATAATGACAGCTATTTGCAGTATCTAGCACATACAAACACATTCATTTTATTCTATATTTTGTTTGCAATGCATGTTCCAATATAATGCTTTCAACATCTTCATAGACTAACACCAATGGCCACAAAAAGCTGGAATAAGGCAATAAATGCTCTACAGACTCTCACCAAAAGGATACAGATCATCAGCATTTATGAGACAGGTACACAGGAGGGTAGAAGACAAAGTTGAAATATCTGAGGAAATTAAACTGAGATACAGAGGTAGGGTTTAGATAAGAAAATGTTCAGGTGAAACAATGAGAATTTTTGAGTGGTTTTTTATATAATAAAGCTTCTTGGACAATGAGATCATATCACCATCCTTCCTATTTGAACACTGACACATTGAATGCTTCCCACTGCCATGCATTAAAAATGTCTGATTGGAAACATTTTTATGCAAGAGGGAGAAGAGGTGAGAATTTTCCAGCTTGGATATGCACTTTCAAAATGATGGGCGTGTTCTTGGTTTAATGTTGAAGACTAGAATTACACTAAATTCCTCTTCAATTTTCTATATGTGAAGTATTTAGGTGGATCAGCTGAGAAAATACTGTTCTTGCTTTATGAAACTCTGAGCTCTGTATGTACCCTCCCCAAGCAGGATTACAGAGGATTTAACACACATGCCCAGTGCTTTTTACAGTTTAAATATTATTTCTCAATTTGGGGCTTCACTACAGCAGTTATATACATTTGCAAAACTTTACACACAATTTTCTTAATAAAACTTGATACCTGTGTCCCTGTCCTACTGAGATGTGTAGCACAATTAGGAATCTATCTATTGCCCATGTGATGGATAAAGATCTAAACTTTTCACAACCATGAGATTGAAAAGGGCTTCATGCCCTTCAATTTTATATTGTGTCATAAAACTCCAGTGCATTTTCTGATATATTAAATGGATATGAACTAGTCCTGCAGTCTTCCATGACACTCATTACAGAGCTATAAATATAATTCTCTTTCATTTACAGAACTTGAATAAAAGCATAAAGTTTCTGCAGCTACAGAAAATATATGTATTTTATCATCTCATGCTTAACATCACAGAATTATATCTGAGCAACTACTAAACATTTCAAGTAAATCCTAAAAAAGTCTTTAATGCTTTCCAAAAGAAGAAACATTCAGTAAGTTAGATTTTATTAAATCTCAATGTCCTATTTATTACAGAACAGATTGTGAAATGATTAGACTACAGCTGGCATATTCTCAAATATGTGAGATCCAGGAGAAAGGTACTTATTGTTATTTTTTTTCAGACACAGTAAAATAGTTTAAGTTATTTAAAGGGAGACTTTTTAAAAGCACTTTAACCATATTTGAGTCTTTGCATAAAAGAAATATATTTAAATATTTTGAAATAAAATCCAAAGAATATCAAATAACATTGGTACAATTTTGAACAACTATTTCATCTATCAGCTCACACATCCAAACAATCCAATCCCATCAAATTTAGTCTTTGGTTAAAGTCACATGCCCTGAGCTATATTGTTCAACTAACACCTGAGTGCAGAAGCTGACCACAACAGAATATTTGGTTTTTTTCTGAAAGGACACATCTCTGAAAGCAAAGGGTATAAAACAAGAAAGAAAAGAAAATAATTTGAATGTGACACCATTTGGAGCTACCCAGGTGAAGTTTGAACCAAGAACAATTTTATGTGCATGTGTGTAGTAAATACAAAATAGTGTGTCTAACCTACAGCTACTTCTCATAGAGGAGAAAGCTACTCTGTAAAAAACAGCCTTAATATATTTATGGATATCACAAACAGTCCTCAATATGAAAAAGAGCCTCAGGACAAACACCTTAATTTTCCTTTTCAAATAGTGGTTTTCAGTTGGTTTTTTTAAATTGTGCTAAAAAGCCATGATTAAGTTTTCAGCTCACAATCACTAGAGAAATGCTAAATCGATAATAAAATACATCCATTCTGATCAGTGCAATTACCAACTACGAAAATAAAAATTAGTCAGATTTTAAGATGTAACCCTACACAAACCATCACATTAGGTTTTAAAGCCAAGTTGCTTAAACATCATCACAGTTTCCATTGTGTTAGCTATAAATCCCTCATATAATAAAAGCACATTTAATTAAGAGTGGAATAAGTAATTAATAAACTATTTCAACTAATTGAGACACTCTGTAGGCAGATAGAACATCTTACATTGCAATTCAAATATTTTTCAAGTAATTAAATGTGAATACTTTGAACATGACCTGTTGTTACTGGGCAGAGAAAAATACAATCACCAAGGGGCTTCAATTACACAATTGATAACATTGATATTGATAACATTCTATTGATAACATTCATATGTTTAAAAAATGAAATTACTCTAGACACACACCTACTGAATCATCAAATATTACAGTCATCTTTTTCTGATGAAATTTCAGTATTTTGCTACCAAATCTGAACATGCAAACATTTGCAAAGTGAACACAAAGGAAGCATTAGCAAGGTTTAAGGGAAGTCACATCAAAAGTGCAGACATGGTGTTCTTACCCCGTTCAGCAGGACCCAGTGCTGGAGAACGTTTGGACCTTGTCCTGTGTGCACAGCAGAGCCAGGCACTGTCCCCAACGCTGCCAAAGCCACACTGCCACATCCACAGCTCTTCACAGGCCCGGGCTGAGCCCTGCACACTCATTGCGGTTTCACACCACTTAAAACAGATGGTTTTCACCTGGGCCTCCTCGTGTTTGCACCTGAAGGGAAGACACAGGTGAAACCTATTAATGAAGTAGTGAAATCCTGACTGAACAAAAGGATGTGAATCGCTTATAAGACACAGGGCAGGAATACACACAGTGTAAATCCTTCCAGTTTTGTTGTATCCTGAATTTTAATTGCTACATTATTCCTTAACCTGTGATTTAATACCAGTATTGCTATCATCCCGAATATGACTCTACAAGTAATCTTTCATTCACTACTAGAATAGATCTTTATGTTAAGAACCACACATATCAAATGAAAGTTCTATATACAGCAACAGTTGATCCAAGTTAATTACTGCTATTTGAAACAAAAATCCACCTATTGCAAGATACCCAAATAGAGATTTCTGGAAGTAGCCATATTATAAAAGACACTCCAACCACAAAACCATACTGTTTCCCATTTCAGGTTTTCTGTCCCAGGATATAATTTGGGAGGACATTTTAAATTTGGCAAGCTTCAGCTCTATTATAAATATGGAAATAATAGACCCAGCATTTTGTCACTGTCTGCAGATTCAGAGTCCTTCTAGTTCAGACAGGTGAACTGCCCTGAAATACAATCTCCTTCTGCCACACTGATGGATTTTCATCAGATTTCATCTCCAAGAGCATCTTTGTCATTTCCAGTTAAGTTTCAATTTCATTTCTCATCTTGACAGACTGTGGAAACAACATTTTGGGGGAAGGGGTGGGGGGTTGGTTTCATGAAGAGCAAATTAACAGTGCTTGGTTTGCCAGCTGGTGATTCTTCTGCTTTGTCTGTTGATCTAAATAAATATATAGCTATTCTCAAATATAAATTTGAAATACAAGTTAAATCTCTTCAAAATTTTTATACTAAATCTATTCATACAGACAGTGAAGCCATTTTGTAATAGGAGAGTCAGAGAGACTTTCCAACTGATTCACATCTTGTTTAGACAAATACATATAAAATAATGAGGCTTTGAAGGAAACAGTGTGAACCTACATCCAAAAGGTATCTGGGCAACAGAAGCCAAACCTGAGATATTCTGGTACCTCCAGGGGTACCTGAAGTTCACACTTGGGTAACTTTTCAACGTGGAAATTCTGCATTACACAATTCTGCAGAATGTTTCCAGGCTGGGCAGAGGGATGCAGACCTTTGCAGGAACCAATCTCAGCCATCCTCTGAGTGAGTGCAATTGTGTCTCTCTTACTCTGCCAGCCCACAGGCAATCCAGAGGAGCTGGTTATTTCAGGGCAAATAATTAGAAAATGTGTTCAGAAAAGTAATGGGCTGGTACCACTGTCAGGACCCTTCTTTCTCAAAAAATAAGAAGTAACTCACCCCTGCCCTGCTGGGTGTGGAATTGCTCCCTGGCCTTATGGATCAGGCAGTCTTTCCTGCACCCTAACAAACATTCCTAAATTCCCTCTCCTCTCACTGCCACCATGACACACAAGGTTGCTGACAGAATACTTTACCCTCTCTTCAGCTGCAAATGATCTCTCTCCACTTTCAAACCTGAATCCTATAACCCACTGGAACTTTGGAGCCTGTAATCAGCATTGTGAGCATACAGGGTTTACATTAGATAGCAAAGATGCTTAATACTGACTTCAGAAAAACACTGATATTCTCTATGCCAAGGGATTTGAGGTAATTCCCTATAATCATTCTAGGCCCTGAAATTATAGATTATACACTATAAACTGTACACTCAGTAAACTACTCAGAAAACTTATTTCCCAATTAATAAGCTTAATCCTCAGAAGACAAAGGTACCTGGTAAATAATTAATACAAATAAGCCACATGAAAGACATTGTAATGGGCCAAATAAATAAAAGGCTAGTTATTCTGTTCTTCAATAACCCTGGAAAACACTCCCTATATCTTACAGAGCAAATCACAAAGAATTTGTCTTGGAGACTCTTAGAGAGAGGTAGGAAGTGAATTAAATGGGCAATGTTATCCATCAGTGACAATAATAAAGGCTCATGAATATGTAAGCTATTGAGTTTTTAGACTAGTAAAGTTCATAGTTCATTTTGCTTATTCACAGCCTGCAAGTTCCTAGTTGGGAATATTGTGTTTGTATGGAAATTAAAGCTAAATATGAAATAATTGCCATTTTCATTCCAAAATTATTTTCCCAAGTAAAAACCAAAAACAATAAGAACTATGAGGTTTCAATTGTTACTGATTAATTGAGTCTGACTCTCCTAAGGTCTCAGTGGAGCACTTGGATTATTTGCATAATTAACTTTTGATATCCATATTGTTTAAAGATTTTCTATGTTACTTGAGCTCTATTAGAAAATAAAATTTTCTTTTATTAAGAGTGTGGGTAAAATAAAATAACAACCTAAAAAAAAGAGAGTAGACAGTACTAGAAAATTACATCAGTTGAGGAGTTACAAGTCTGGCACAAAACAAGTCCAATTTCTAATTTGTGAATACAGAAGATGACTCTCAAAACAAGGAAAATTTCTTTGCCAATTCCAAAGCATGGACAACTTGCATCTTTTGCAGTTGTGCAAAGCCCTATAAATCTGCTCACTGACATCAAATTAAGATACCACCATCCCAGTTTACCCACCAGGAAAAGCAAAGTTCTGCATTATTAACCCCTTAAAACACAAGCACAAGCTGATGAAGTTTGCTCACTGAGTCAATGGCAGAGCTGCTGGGGAGCCCGTGCACCACAACACCCAAGGGAAGCCAGCCACCCTGGAGCAGGGAATTCTGTGGGAGATATGCCTTACAAAACCTGCTCTTTAGAGTTCATTTCTCAGAAGTGAAATAAATTGACCTTGAAGCTTGGAGTACATGAAGCTTGTCCATATTCACAGAACTGTAATTGTCATTTTCTTTTGCTCCTTCCCAGAATGCATTTTAACCTGCAGCTCTTCCTTTCAGACACAAACTCACATAAAACAACTTTACACAGAGAACAATCTCTTTTCCAACAACTATTCCAGCAGTACTTGTAGCTCTGAGACTTTAGGCAAGGGCTTCCATGTGTGCAGTTAATTAATAAGAAACACTACTTTTCATATGACAGGAACTGTATATGCTGCATAAACTGATCCATATAAGTCATATTCACAAGACCAAGTAGCAGACGGTAAAACCAGACTGTCTTCTTCCTTCACATTCCATCACATCTCATATAGTAAAGCTTTGACTCCAAGCAAGGTATTCAGGAGGGAATGGAATACAAATTAAATAACTGATTAAGCCAACATAAGGTAAATGCTAAATTTCATAAAATACATACATAACACTTCATAAAAACTTTTAAAAAAATAAATTAAGTTTGATGTATTTTTGATTATGTTGTTTTTCATTTTAATAAAAGCCAGTAAATGTCTTGAGCCAAAACAAAATAATAGAACAAATGAAACCTCTCCTAGTTGCACACAGATATTAGTAGAGAAAAGTACTTTACAGCATAATAACTAGATATAGCCCTTATGTAACATTAGTCCTACAGGCTTTAAAAACCTGCTACTGAAATCCCAAGTGTTTGTACTAAAGTAGGTGATTTATGACCCTTGTTTTCAGACATGCTTAACATTGATCTTTTCACCCCAACCCTCACAGAGAAAAAAAGAAATCAATTCTGGGTTTCAGAGGATGAAGAAGTTTGGTAAAGATTCATGAGCTTTATATATAATGATCTAAAAATCAAAGTTGTATGAAAGAGGATCCACTCCCTTAAGTATCCCTCATACAGTGAATGATGCCATTTGGTAGTTATTTTGTGGGTTTAGTAGAAAAGAGCAGTTACTTCAAAAGGATGCACTTGTGGGAGCAGTGCCCCATAAACCAGCACAGGCAGCTGTATTTCCATCCTGGGGTGGACTGCACCAAGTTTGAGGGTTTCATTTAAGGTGCCTCTCTGCATCTTCAGAGTGCAAAATGCACGTGGGTCAGCCACTGACCTGCCCTGCCTTCCTTCCACCAGGGATTTTGTGCTGTACAAAATGAAAACATGCAGCTTCCCAACAGCAGGGACTGCGAGTGCAATGAGAGAGGTGATGCAATTCTGAATTATCTCATTTGTAAGTGCATTGCAGCCCCAGGGCTGGACTAACCCACGAGCTGTCATAGCAGGGAAACTTCTGCATGCACAATGCATACGCAGGTGTGCAAGACACTTCCCTCTTTGGAGGACTTTCTTATGTAAACTATTCTCATTTGGAAATAGGAATTTTTTTTTTGTGTCTCAGTAGCAGAACTTTAATGGGAAAAAAAAAGTTTAAAAACTTGTAATCCAAGTTTTATTGTGTTATTACTTGTTTTCATTCTTACTGGCTCACAGATCTAGAGTGAAAGCCCATTTCTACCCTGCTTGTCACATACAATCAGTGCCCAGGTTGGGTTTCCAGCACCTTTCAGTTATAATTTTCAGGCAAGATCTCAAGGCAATGAGGCTGCACAGATGAAGTGCAAACTTTGCAGCAAGACAGTGGAGTCAAGGGTCACAATATGGATTTAAAGGGCATCCAGAGTGATTTAAGCCAGAAAAAAAAAAAAAACAGATCTTTATCCACCTGAGTGGTTTGTAATTTTGTAAAATTATTACTTTTGCCCAAATGACAATAAAATATAGAGTGGGACTCCAGATCTATATAAATTATTCATACAATAACAGATACACCACAGTCAGCACACTAATTATAAAGGAAAACCTTTGACATTTTTCTAGACCTGAATCTTCTAGGCAAACAACTCCAGTTAATTTTGTCTGCAAAACTGAGACAAGGTTTATCTTGCTATGAAAATGAATCTTCTGTAAACAGGCTGCAGTCTACCTTTCCTCTGACATACAAATGTATCTTTCACCTAAATATTTAGAGATTCATTCCAACCAGAAATGAAGAAAAAATCTTGAAAATGTCTTTTGTGACTAAGGTTTTGGATGAGAAAGATGTGTAAAAGAAGAAAATACAACTCTAAAGCATCAAAATAGCCTGCAAGTATTCACTCTTTTGGTTCTTATCACCCCATTTCACCTAAGTAATTGACTGCTGCAATTGTTTTGCTGAAGCCTCCTTTAAATTCAGGCCTTTGTTCTCCCATTTTTACTACTGTTAGACAAGCTGACAGCCTAAGCAGAAGGTCCTGTTCATAGATTCTGTCATTTGTAATATTCCCTCAATAAGTACTTGTGTTGCAGCTGATGTCATCCTTTCACCACCTTACTTGGTACAGGGAGATCTCCTCAGAACAGATTTCTTTCATGAGGCTCTTACTCTGCACTTGCTTTTACTTAGGTTTTTTCCTACTTATAAAATGCAAAGCACAGTGGAGATTTCACTGCCTGAATTTCCTGCCTAAACTCAGAATGAACTTGCTACACACTGATACTCACAGATGGAATAAAGCAAACACCAATCCATCGTAACTTTTTTAGAAACTTGGACTTTGAACGACAGTCCTAAATTAAAAATAAAAATTAAAAACTTCATTTGGTCGTCCAAATCAGGAGTAATTAATTATAAAATAAAATAATTAAAAATAAAATCCTTTAAAAATGGTGGTGTTCTAGTTTTATTCATTCACATCTTACATGAGAGGAGAAGCAAGTCAGATAAATTTTCCTGTGCTACTCTCTTGTAGCTCTTCCTGTGTTACAAAAATACTGTGTGAATACATCACTATATTCTGCCTAGAAATGCATTTCCAGAACCATGCTGTTCTCATTGCTTTCTGGAGGCCCACAGGTTATTAAAAAAGAGAATTGTATTTGTGAGTGAAGCTGTTTGGGAACATTTTCAAATGCCTATAAAATGCAATATTAAAAATCTGTTTTTCCTAACTGGCACTCCCACAATGACCTCAGGTCACTTTTATAGTGCCTCTCTATTCACGTTATATTGTCTCTGAAATTACTCTGAAATCATGCAAATATAAAAAATGAGTAACTGCTGTAATATCAGTAGATTTGCTGCTGCTCTGGTTATGTATCTAATCAGGCTTTCAGATGGAAATAGATGGTGCTAGATTGTGATCCAAATTGGATCTAAAATTCATTGTTTTCAGAATATGAATTATAACATTCTATTCCATGATGGACAAATGGCTTTTTTGTTTTTATGAACTCTGATGTTATTAAAATACAGTCTTCTTTCCACAAGCAGTTTCCTTACAGAGAGTCCAAAGGCACAACTACTTAAATGTGCCCCTCTGCTAGAGAGGTTTTCACATCTCCAATTATCATGTTTTTAATTATCTGGTTTATATCACCAGTTATAGTCAGACTGGTGGGTTCAGCTCCACCACCCCAGTGGAGCTCATTTACCCCAACATGCACAAGCAGGGTCAAGCATGTGATCTTTCCATTTGTATCCCAGTTGCAGCACATCTGTTCTCAACAGAGATAGGTTCAGCAAATTTAGTCAGAAATTAATAAACAATGCTTAGATATTGATAATGGAAGAACTATCATAGTCACCTACAAACATATGTGGGGGGGGATTATCTTGTATAAATCCAGAGAATCAATATACTAAACATAAATGTACTTGTCATTCTACCTAAGAGGGTAAATATGTGTAAACTGTCCTCAATATTGCTCTGTTACTGCTGATTTTCCAGGCAATAACATAATGAGTCAAACAGGTAATGAAAAGAAGACAACTGCTTCTACTGCTATTTTTTTTTATTTTATTTATCAAAGTATTAAATTCTGTCTTCAAATAGAACAAGAAAAATAAATAAATTAGTCAGAACCTTACTTAGAAAAAAATGAAATAGCTTTTAGGTTTGTTTTTACCTCTTCTGTCTCTAATCCTGTCTTAGAACTGGAAATGTTTCTCCATGCAGCTTCCTAGTATAGCTTGTAAAGTTCAGAAATCTGAAATTCAGGCTATTTCAGCCACAAGAAATTCAAACCTGTCAGTCAGAAACTATTAATGACAAAAAACTATATTATTGTGAGTTTGAGCAGATACATTACCAAGGATGCCATCATTTTGAGAGACCTGAGACTGATCAATCAAGAGTGTGAAAATCTAATCTTTTGGAGTTCCATATCAATTGACTCCATGTAAAAGCTGGCAAAGAATGTGTCACTCTACCTGGAGCACAGGTGCACTGAAGGAAATGTATTGGAAGCTGTCCAGCACTGCACAACAATCTGCCTCCATCTGCACTTTCCAGCAAAGCATTGTGAGCTTCTCTGGTGCATGGACAAGGTGCCTTTCATTTGTACCATCAAAATCTCCACAAACTTTCAGCTGCTGAAGAAAGAGAATGTTTTATTCAAAAGTAGGCCTGCACAAGCTGGTCAGCTAAACAATTTAACCTTTTTTTGCAGGCTCACTGCTTCATCAAAACTCAGGGAGAAAATTATCTAAAATCCAAAGGCTATTTGAGGTTCAAATTATTTAAATTTCAACACACAAAAGATAATTTTTTAAATGAGAACTGCATTTAACAGAATGAAAGAATTGGTTCGTAGCTCCTACAAACCTGAAGCCTGAAGGACCAACCTCACACAGAGTTAATTAGACACTGCAAAGGTAAATATAGACCCAGAAATTTACTATTCAATGCAAGTATTCCAATTAGAAGAGTTCAATGTATTTGACAGCCAGCCCAGCAAGTTCACAGTGGGACATTTTTGGACATGCAGTAGATGCTACGTGACCAACATCACAACCATTTTGTAGGGGACAAATATGGGCCTGGAAAAGCTCCCCACAGAGAGCCCCAGTTCTGTGTAATTGATAGAGCCACTCTGCTAACACATAGTCCTTGCTTTCTGCACCGTGCTGATGGATGGGTGGGAAAGGATGGAGTTGTGCAGCGTGAGCAGATATCCATCATTTCCACTGGATCCTTTAGTGGACAGTACAGATCCCTTAAGGTTGTGCTGACAAACATTACAGCCACCAGTGGCACTCATCTGCCATGGAGATTGAGTTCCTGCACAGCACCCAATAGCTGTGAGATTTAGAGGCAAGCCCATTGAAGGGCGACAGAAATTCAGTCTTTCCCTTGACAGGGCAGCAAGAAAAGAGCTCCATGGGGGAAATGGAATTACCATGGACTTTTACTCTCTGAGTTTTCATAGTGCAATCTGAGAACAGTATTAATTACTTCCTTCCAGTTTATTACTAAGCCGACAAGTCTCCTCAACATCCAGCTGGGATGGCCATTGTACAGAAAGGGGCACTGAAGTGCAGGAAATTAAAAGTCATATTTCAAAAAATGTCTCAAATTTCATTACTTGGTTTTCAGAGGCGTGCTTTTTCAAGACAAATCTAGAGTTGCTCTCTTTGCTTAAAGCTTGTCACTCATTTCTGAGGGAGGCAGACTCACATTCACTAGGCTAAGTTAAAAGCCTTGCACTCTAAAATGATAATTATTTTCTAATAATTTCCAAACCATGTGGGCATTCCTTATTCTCAGCAGAGCAGATAAGCTTTCCCACAGCTGCAAATGTTCAGTATGGCTCTAAGGCTCTGTAACACCTCTACCAGGTGATGTGATTCAGATTCAGTTTGTACAGCTGGCTATATGTACTGCTGTCACAGTCAATATTTTGATATCTCCAGAGAAGAACAGAGGGTTCTTTAAATGCCAAGAGAAACCCCAGCTATCTAGGGAACAGATCATTGAAAGTCTGTGGGAGGTTTTACATTTGCAGCTGTAGACACACATTGCTATTGCAGGGGAGGGTGTGATGGTAACTCAGCACCAGCTTTGCATTGCTAGGAGTTTGCGTCAGATGAAGACCAGGAGCCACTCATGACAAAGGAGAGTTTTGTTCCTCTTACATCTAACAAACCCTTTGGTTTGCCAGCCTATTGAGGGCTATCAATGATATTCATTACACTGCTAAAGGTTAGTAGGTTGTTTTCTTTGATACTGTAATCATTTCAATGGCTGATTTGCATAGACCAGATGGCATTGCTCAGGATCTTATTGCCCAGAGATAATATCTACTCTAAACAAGGAGACCAAGCCCTCCTTATTTAAGCCATCCCGTAATATCTTTAAAAAATATTTTTCTTCTCCTGAGTCTATTGCAAATATGTCATTGTATTTCTGAATTGCTTGTGCTCCTCATATTGATAAGTGCCTGGCCCTGCCATATGGGCCACACACATACAATGAAAGCCTGCTGATAGCACAGCATGTCATTCTAACTAAATCTGCTTTTTGTAAAACTTCATCTGACATTTCTGGTTAAAGTACTATTAAATATTCCTTTTCAATCTAAGTTAAGATATATAATTAGCAAGTCTTGCTCTCTACAGATCTTGAAACGCAAGACAACAATCCATGTAATAAATCACCTCTGCTCAGCTCCCAATCAGGTGACTTTGCCTTAAATGCCTCCAAGCTGAAGCACAATGCCTTAAATAGAGCAAGGAGTTTTAACATCAGCTAGAACTTTTTCCAGTGCAAGTTCCAAAACTGAAAAATCTGATTTAATAAACTTGAAAGAGAGTCTATATCAAATAGTTCCTTGAATTCCCTCCTGATTCCAAGATAAGACATAATGTTTCACTTTCAAATTATTGAATTGCTTCACCTTTCCCTCATTTGCATGACTTCTTGGGCTTAGTCAGGAAGTTGAAATTTAAAACTAAAAATAAAGAAAAAACTTTACTCTTTTCCTCCTGAATAAAACCTCTCTTGCATAATCAGCCCACTTTTCAGATATTTCTTTTAATAGAGAAGTTGCTTCTTTTTGGGTTTGTGGGTTTTTTTGTATTATTTTGACTTAATACAATATTTATTTAATCCAATGTACTTTGTAACTTCTTTCTTCTGAAATTGAAAAAAAGAAGACAAGAATTTTAAAGTAGCCATCTCTCAAAACCTTTTCCTTCTTTCCCTTCCTATGTATGTATAATAGTGAAAACATCCCTGCCAAGAATACTACATTTCAAATTGGAAATTGGCCAAACTGGAAAAAAATCTTACTGGAAGCCAGCAATGCAGTAGATTTGAAAACAAAGGAAACAAAACAGAATGGCAGTTATTAATTATTAATCATCAATAAAATGTACCAGCATTTAAAAAAGGTACAAAGCAAAAGGTTAATACCCACATTACAATATTTATTATGCTGGTGGGCTGATAATAGACACTGAAGGAATTAATCAAATAGGCAATGGGGTCACAAACATCAAGAACATGCTCTTAAAAACCAATTCTGAAAGCAAGGCATATGCCAGGTGCCTTATACAGGTAGTACAAATATCAATTCATAAAATTAATATGTGTTTCTACATTTTTTATGCTACATTTAAAATGCTACAGAATTGCATGGCCTGTAATGAAAGAAGATGCATGGCAACATCTGAAAAAATTTAATAGTTTCAAGTCAACAGGCATAGAAAATTAGCTGAGAAACTCTCTGAACCACTGTCAATTTCTTTACAAGCCCAAAAATCTAAAAAAGCCCCAAGTACAAAATGTTCCCTGTGTTACTACAGTGTTATAAGCAGTAAAAGTTGTGGCTGGGGATTTGGAAATTGTCTTCTGCAAAGCCTGGAACAGATAACTTGTACTGGGTAGTAGAGACTCAAATATCATCAATGCCGGTCAGCAGTTAGAACATAATAATTGATGTTTTCCTAGCAAGTCAGCCCTGTTAAAAGTCTGCTCTCTTTTCAGAAAGTTGCCCAGCAGTTTGATAAACACAGATGTGTCAGTGCAGTCCACCTGGACTCTTCCAACCTACCTGGCCTAAAACAAAAAGCTTGCTTGGAGGATCAAAAAGAGAGTATTTCTTAGTTTTTAAACTTTCTGAAGCAACCTCAGACATCAAATACTAATGTCAAGCCACAAACATTAGGAGACACTCATTCCAAGAGAAATCATCTTACACAGAAAGAATTTGGAAACACACTGCACAAAATATAGTAATGAAAAGAAAGGCAATTGCAGAAGCTGCCTACATGCCCAGAAAATTATTTGTTTTTCAGGAAAAATGTGTTGTTTTTCAATTTAACTTGATGTCTTATCTCATTAATAAAGGCACCCTGAATATTCATTTTCATGGGAACACTCTGCCTGCTGTAGAATATGCAACACACCTCATTTTGCCTTTCTAGCTGGAACTGTCTCCATAAACTTCAACTTTCCTCTGTTTTATTGGCCTCCTTCTGTTATTCAAACACCAAGAGTAGAGACAGTTTAATACTGCCACATAATTTGTGGTGTCAGTCTGCAAAAAGTGTTACTAATATAGACCAACCCAGGAACACAGCTATAATGGAAAAATAATAACTCACCAGGCTCAAGATACAGACACATTCACAGATGCTAAATAATATCAGCAGCTTCTAAAAGTCAGCATCTGCACAGAAGCAGCAAAAGATCCATGTCCTCTTTTCAATTTCTCAGAATAATATTTTAGGTGGCAGTGATTTATTTCCTTTCACATATTCAAGCTTTTTGCACTCTTACATTGCATATTAACATTTCAATAAAAATACTGTAAAAATTTGGAGGGTCTGAACTTGATGGATGAGGATGCAAAGGAGGGTGAAAATGTGAATGTAAATGTGCCTTTGTGCTAATCTGCTACTGAACAACAGGTTTAAAGGGGTATGGTCCAAAATTGTGCAAAGAACTGAATTTCAGTAGAACCAAGTATCTCTGACACTTTAAAAAATATATTCTTTAATGGTAGTGGGAAAAGTAGGTATTTCCTGTGCAATGTGACTGTCCAAAATATACCATTCATTAATAACAATACAGTATGACAATGACAAACCGAATCTTATCTTATTGAAATAAGATTTAGACCCTTTGTCTATTTAAAAGTAAATACATATTTTGGTGCTCTTACAAGCAGAATTTATTCCTGAACCATCAGTATGTTGGAAAATGTAGTTCCTTCCAGAAATCTCTATCATTCTTTTAACAGCTTTCAAAAACACTGAATCTATCTCAGACCTGCAGCCCAAGTTCTGCAGCTTCTTATTTTGAATGCACTGAAATTACAATGATGATCTTGTTATTGCTAAATGAAAAACACAGAGTCAGATTATATTAATGTTACCAGCTTTAGTATTCAGACTTTTTGCACTATTTAATGCTTTTAACTTTATACTTATAATTAAGTAATTTTCACCGAATTACTCCCTCACACAAAAAGAATAGGAGCACAAAAACTGATACAAATATATTTACCCTGAATAGGAAATTATTGCATGACATCAATAAAACTGGTATCTTCAGATTACTGAAAATTATTGTAACATATATACAAGAAGAATAAATAAAATTTTAGCATAACACTGTTGTTTTCTTCTGATCTCTCAAGATACAAATAAGCAATTAACCTGTACTTCATTTTTAAAGAAACAAGACTCCTGTTGGATAAGAGGGCATTTGGGGTCGTGCTGGCAACCAGAAAGTGCAATGGAAGGTCTGGAATTCTGCTGCAGCTGCTGTGGGCACAAAGGTAATGCAGAATAAATTGTCAATAACACTAGTGCTGACTGTGCATTTCCAGATTTATGTTTAAAGTATCTGTACTGTTAAAAGGAACAAAAATATATCTTGACTCCTAATATATTTTGCTACCCCCCAAATTTGTGTCTTTATATAGGTCTGTGATTTAAGACTTTCAAATTTTTTAAATGTTATTTATACTGGTTAAAATCTACCAAACTGAAAGTAGACTGTGCAGAATATTCCAAATAGACAATCCAAAGATTTTACATAAAGCTTGAGAAACCAAAGAAATCCACAAATGAGAGAATTAAGAAACAATGGCTGAACATAGATAGAATGAGATCTGAAACAACAATAATAAAATTATATCAGTTTAAAATGCATTTTATCAAATGCACGTAATGTTAGAACTAACATGGTATTTTTCTGCAAATTACATTTGCTTTGTAGATTTCCTCAGGAGTCAGTTAAGTCTGAAGAAAATCAGTTTGCTAAGTTTAAGTTAAAAACATTTAAAGCAGCAAATCCTGAGTCTAATACATGTCAGAGTGGATAAATTCAAAGTTAGAGGCTCACAATCTTCCAGCATGGCTTTAGCTTTGACTGATTCTAACAATACACATACACAGAGTCAAAGAGATGCAGCCTGAACACACTGGGGGTTTTTTGCTGTTTGGACATCTACTATTCAAAGTAAAATATGTGTCAAAAATGAAGTTTATCTTTCAGATAGATAGCTGTTACTTTTTTAAAATGTGTAAGTATTTAAAGCTATTGAACAAGTCAAGTAAAAAGTCAGACAGCAAAATTATGTGGTCCAAAAAATCACTGCCTTATACACCCATGATACTACCTAACTTTCTTTAATTCTAAATTAAAGCAAAACTTTTTTTCTCAGTCTGAGCAATACTAATACTCCTCAGCCTGTCTACTTTTACAGTAGTTTTTCTCACAAGAAAATGGGTTGGGTTGGGGTGGTTTTTTTCTAATGAGAAATATATTATTTCACCTCAAATTAATTTAGAATTGATTGATGGGAAAATTAAATGTTGGACAGAAAGCAATTGTGGAGGTTTTTGTAGCCAATAGGGAAATGCTGTACAAAATTATGGTGTGCAGAGACAGCTGTTGCTATGGAAACTGTTTTGCAACCTTAAATGTAACATCAAGTACCAGGCGTCTGCTGTAATGAGGCTGTAAGGTAATCACACATTGTAAATAAAGTTTGCTGCCAAACTGGTGTACCAATAAGGGTGGATTTCAATCAGGTATGACCTCAAGACCTGAAGAAGGAGCTGTCTCTGGATGACATGCTGGGGAGAAGGTGCAATTTGGTGGTGGCCGACACAAATGTCACAAGCACTTGGCACTGCTGGCCAGGTCTGCCCCCAGCCCCAGTGCCCAGAGGAAGGATCCGGCTGGGCTGTGCAGCAGGAGTTACAGAGCAGAGTGCATGGCCAGCAAAGGACACATCTCTGGGACAAACAGGACACAGCACAGCCACCAGACTTGGCCTTTGCTCACTCCCCAAGCTGGGATAACCACAGCTCCACACGGCACCTAAAGGGAAAGGGAAGCTCCAGCAGCACAAACATTTCCTTCAGCACTGACTCAGCTTCTTCAGAATGCTCAGAAACAGTAACAGATCGCTTACCCCTGTATCCTGACAGTATTATATATCAAAATTAACCTGCTGCTTTTCTGGGTTATTTTAGAAGACTGTGATACATTTACTCCTGCATTTAAACAGTGACTTCAATTTCCAAAGCTCCGGTTCTTCAGACACACTTTAGTAACTGGCACTATGGAAGTTACTCACATTACCATTGCTGAGTCAGAGCCCAAAGCTGGCATTGTTGAGGAGTCAATTGCATTTTCTCTAGATTAGGTCATTTTTGGTAGATAGACCTCTACAAACCTTGCCTCAAAGAAGATTCTAAAAAGTTCCTCCTCTGAAATTTATCTGTTTCTACCGGACATCTTTGGGTTTCTTTCAGAAATTCTGAGCAGGTATATGGTAACAGACCCATCTCAGAGCCACCCCCAGGGAAAGAAAACTGTAGCTCGGGGTTTGGTTGCTGGCTGGGGTTAAACCACGACACAGCAACACTGATTTTATCTCTGTCAAGGGCATCCCACTGCAGGAAATGAGAATGGAGGGAAGCTCAGTCCCACCTGTCTGCACACACCGCAGCACAACTGGCCCCTGTAACCAACCTGGGGATGACTCCTTACATGCCAGCAGTTACAACCTCCTGGCCTTGCTCAGGCATTTCTAAGCCAACATAAAGTTAATAATTTAACATGGAAAATGTCCTTTGTAAAAAAAAAAACCACTTAAAACTTACACAAGAGAAAATTGTATTCTTCAATACAGATTTTCTCAGCGTTCCCGCTTGCTACAGGGAGTCTCTGGTTGCTGCCTGATGAAATTTGTTTCTCATTATAAGCACAAACTCCAAACCCCTCAATGATTGCATTTATTGCAGTGCACATGACTATTTTTGGTCAGTTAGTGCATGTTGCTAAGGGAAGCCCTGGAAGTCATGCCTTGTATTCCAGACAACATCAATGAATTTGACTAAAGCTTTACAACACAGTATCAGAAAGTCAAGTCATGGTAACCTTGACAAAGAGCCAACTCCAAAAAATACAAAAGCACATCATACATCCCTGTAGTGCTGGGGGATTGGAAGGAAGGGAGGAAGAGGTGCAGTGGAGCATAGTCATTTATCTCAATTATTGTCTGCTTTTCCTAAATCAGTTTTGACAAGAATTACATTTCATAATATTCATTATTCTCTCAGCCTTGTTGGGTTTGGCTCTCTCTCTCCAGATTAACAAGTTCATTGGTGCCTCCCTAAACCACATCTGCTATCACTGCTGCAGAACCAACCCTGAGCTGGGTGGAGCAGCAGCATCCACACGCCGTGTTCTCACCAAAGGGCCACAAGTGATGCCTTTGCCCTTGAGCACAGAGCACCCTAAGGGGAGATGTTTGTTCCTCTGGGCCCCAGACCCAGCCAGACCACCTTATCTGCAAATGATTCATATGATTTTAACAGTGCATAAACATGCAGCAATAGAAAAAAAAGGCAGGAATAGTGCAGAGGTGACTTGTTCCTAGGGAATTTTCTTGAAAGAGGAAAAAGTGGTTTTCAAATTGTGCTGCAAGTTCTTAAAAATTTTACCTTACTTCAAATATATGATGACCCTTTTTTGCTATCTTTGCTCATAGTGGAGTTATGGGACTCAAACTAATGCACATTTGATTTCTTTCATATACAAAAAAATAAAACATTTTACGTTTTCAATATTGGTAATTGACAGAACTCTAACCTAAAGAGAATTACATTAATGAGGCTATTTTGCTAAATGAGACAACATATCTTCCTACTGTAATGCTACCAGAACACAGCAATACTTGGATCTCACAATGGGGAAAATAGCATTTTAAAGAAAGGCTTTGATTCTTTTTTTTTTTCTTTTGCAAAAAGAGAAAGATATCCCAGCACAGTGTACATTACAGTACCACCATGAATATTAAACCTTTGGTTTATTGCAGCTATTATGTTTGTTCTCTTTCAATCTTTTACCTTATGGAGGTCCATCCTGAAATAAAAATACTAACAACCATCCCACAAATTGCTTTGCCTTTAACCTGATATTTTTGAAGAGAGAAAAGCTATATCCTTGTCTTAACCTTTCTCTACTTTAAATATTCAAACATTAGCATGAATCAGAACATCTTCAATGACAAATAATTTTTAAAATTTATTTAACCCCTACAGGGAAGAGCCTTTTTCCTGCCATTGGGTTTTTCATGTTGAGAGACCAGAGCAGGAGAATATGCATAGCTTTATGTCCAGCTGGCAGGAACATCAATTTCTCCTTTTAACTACATCAGGTATCATGCTCCAATAAATGAAAGTGAAAAGACACTTCATTTATTGGACAGTTTTCCATTTGTTCTGTTATTTATTGATATTTCAATACATCTCCAATGTTTTACTTCCAAAGTACTGTCACTATAGAAGAACAAATTATGGCTGGTCCTGCCTCTGTTTCAATGCCTTTCAGAGGGAGAAAGATTTTAAAGTGTTATTCAGTGCATCAAGAGTTTTAGGACAGAAATATATTGATCAAAATTATTTATATGGAATAATTAAGTTGAGCAATTGATCATGAATGCAGGTCACTATTAGCACTCTAGAATAACCATAATAAATGGTGAGATGGCCACCTGAGAGACCAAAACTGATAGCAAGTAACATATTGGAACCACTGAATATCGTGAACTACAAATACATCAGGAAGATTAAAAGGAACATACAGAAGGAAGATTATGACCTAATTTCTTTTCCTCTTCACTAGTGAAGTGGTAAATATAACAATGAACTACAACAGAGAAGTACCAGAACCTCTGGAATGACTCTGATGCTGCTCTACCCAAAAAAAAAAAAAATCACTTACAAGGACAGAGGTCATCAGCCAGCAAAAGAAACTTTGAGGAGCATTAAGTACAACATTAAGGACAGAAATTTTCCTGGAGCAGAAAACAAACAAAACCATGAACTGTATCTGTGTTGAACATGGCTAATGCGACACGAAAAATATTTTCCTTTATAAGCACATAAACCATGATACCAAGTAGCTCTGCAAAAGAAACAGCTTTGTTATTTAGAAGATGTCTTCTGTATAGTTCATAGACCATGTTTCAACATTTCCATAGTGCAAATTATACATTCAAAATTATCAAAACTCTTATGAATGGAGAGGACAAGTTTCTCAGCTGCTTGCAATTATTCTTTCCTCTGTCCTCATTAGCTCCCATGAGCTTGTGCAAGATACTTTTGGAAAGATCACATAGCTCAATATCTGGTCTTTCCCTTGGGACATTTCTGTCACTTAGTTATGAGGCAATTCTCATAATTAAACTCACCAGAAGACATTCAGATGTCTCAACCCATATAAATTAAAAACAAACAGGAAAACATTGCAGCATTCTGTGTGTCCTCCAGCTTCTTATTCTTCTTGGTTCCCTTTCTGTACTTCAGAGCTCCCTGCTCCTCTTAAAGGCTCTCACATGGATTTCAGTTTTCCTCCTGAACAATCCAGCATCAACACGTCCTAGACATTCACTGGTTCATCAGCTGCAGCTCAATTTGTATTTTATTTTAGTACTATATTTTTTTAAACCATTTCCTCAATAGGAACAAATTTTTCCTATCATTTCCAACAGAGAAAGAAAAGCCAGTTCAAGGGAACACTTGCAAAGTACAGTAAACAAGAACTTCTCAAAATCAGAGCATCAGACAGAACTGCTTTTTGTAGACAACATGACAACAAAACTCTAAAATGTAAACCTAAATAAATCTATTTCAGTAGTACTGCACCTTACCAAGAAATTATGTATAAAGCAGCATATTTCACAGTCTTGCCCTTGCTATATTTCCTACCTTATTATGTCACACTACTTAGACTTGCTGAGTTTTATTATAGATGACAAATATCCAAAAAGCATATGCATACAGAATCATTAATTTCTCTCACATAAACAATGGTTCTAATGATTGTTATTCGTGATTCCAGGCAATCGAACACCAAGATGTGTGTAAAAATCCATGTCCACATTCACCAAAAAAACCCAGAAATTATCCTGAATTGGTTTTGATGAGTCAACCAGTTGGTAGCATTTCACACAGCAGAAAATTCTGGTTCACTGGTTATTGACACAAGGTTCCTGAACTATGAAGCTGGAAAGAGAATTAAAGGTAATCTGGAAACTCCAGATAAACCAGACAAATACTTTCAGTTCTACGTCTGACTTCTAGTTTGCTTACTGTCTCCAGAACTGGAAGTTAATGGTAGTGGCATGGATGAAAAAAATAGTGTCTTGTGTTATTTTACCTGCTAATCTAACTCAATTGAACCTAATTAGTTAAAATAATATTAATTTGCTCCAAGGCTTTTATCACTTCACCCTTGTCTTTTTTAATAAATCAAACATTATTAAAAAGATAATTCAATACAGTTACAGTTATATTTGGGATATAGTAAAAATAAATTCATGTAGTACCAACAGACAATTCACAAGTTGGTTCTTTCATTTATAAAATGCATAACACCATGACAAACAATGGAATAAAGCAAAATAAAATTCAAGGAACTACATTTGAATTTATAGATTAGGTGAATCTATAAAAGAGGTTTTATGTACATAGACAAAATTTTTACACAGACTGAAATATTTTTACACAGATTGAAAATTCTTGCACTACTTAGATTAATTAACACAAAAATATTTATAAGGTTATGACTGAAAAACTTAAAAGTATAACTGAAACACTCTTGGCAATTTTTTTTTGCAGTGATTATAATGGTATAAACTAATCTATTATTCTCTATTGAAATAGAGAAAAAAACATGTACATCTGAAAAAAAAAATCATTAAAAAAGACACAGTCACATACATAGAATCTGCAATTATGACTATCCCAGCCTGTTGGCTGCTGGGCAGAGGTGGCTCCCCTGCAATTACTAATGGGCATGAAAAGATTAAATGCCTTCAACTGCTATTTCTAAGTTTTAGTGATATTTTCCAGTTCATCTCTTTTTACCATTATTAAACTCTAAGAGGTCAATGGAAAAGGGAAAACTCAAACACCAGGTCTTTGACCCAAATTGCTTGCAGGTAGTTAGGATATCAGAAGTCTGCAATGATGGGTACAGAACTATTCCTTTCAAAGAGTAGCTGGCAATGGAAGCCTGCTGGCGTTCAGAGCTCTCAGAGCACAGTTCTGTGTGAGGATTTGAGCTGTGCTTTTAGCAGTGCCGCAGTCAGCAGCGCTGGGGGCGGGCAGGGAGGGAGAGCTCAGTCAGCTCTGTGCTGCCATGAGCAGCGATGAGTGTGGTGCCTCCCCCGGACACACCAGCTCATCAGGCAGAACAGCTCAGCAAAGCAGCGCTCTGTTAAAGTTCAGTGAGCCTGAGCAATGGTCAAAACAGTGTGGAATCACCACGATGACAAAGAAAGATGACCTGATTCAAGCACGCCTAGACAACCTCTCCAAGTTCAGAGCCCGCTGTGGCTCAGCCCGGACAAGGTCATTGCTCCTGCAGAGGGGCTGTGCTGCATCTCTGCAGCTCTGAGCATCTTCACCCAAGCTCTCCTGACAGTTGTCAACTTATGGGAACAACTGGAAGTTGGATTTGCTTTGCTCTTTAATGTGTAACTTCTAGTAATGCTTTCAATGAAGATCTTTCATTAATAATCATTGTAAGTTTCATTCCCTTAGCCCAGAGCTAAACCTGAGATTTCTTCAGTCATTTTCATCTCTGTATTTTCATTAACAACCTCCACTGGGAACAGAGTTTTCAGTAATTCTGTTCTGCAACAAGGATATGGACCTGCAACACCTTCCTCCTACACATCCAAAACATTTTCATGCAAGACACAAAAAAAGAATTATTAGAAGTATAGTAATGTATTTATCTGAATACTCTACATGTTTCCTACAGCTATTTTTTCCACCTACAAAATGGTTTTTCCACTCCAACAATTCCACAAAGATCCAATTAACTCCATTCAGTAATTACTATTTCCTTGACCTTTCTTACTTGCATTAACTTCTCCTGGTTTAGTTTGCATTTTCATAGGCTAAAACACCTAGGAGGTATGCAGGGGTGGCTATAAATAGTCACTTCCAATTATTATTTTTCTGACCTTTTTGTCTCATATTCTTGCCAGAGTTCCCTCTCAGGGGAGCCAAATGACAATTTTGTCAGTAGTTTTTGGATACACTATCTTCTCTCCTTTATACTCTTCTGTTTTTCATATACAGTTTTTCATTCCAGTTAAATTATATATCTTACTTTTGTGAAGAACAAATTCTCCCATGTAGTTTCCAAATTATAGCTTATATATATATATATTTATTTATTGTACACCACCTCACACAGTTCCCCAATATTTGCTCTTTTTCCATCCTTCTACTGTCTTTCTAGCCTTTCTGACCCTATTTTTTATATCCAGAAAGAATTAATAGACTCACCTGCATTATTTTAGTTTCTATTTCTAGTCTCTCAGTGTATGCTAATTTTTTTAAAATATTCCTTTCTTTGTTTTCTAAGGAAAAACACTTTAGATTTAACATAGAAGTGCCTTGGACCTGAAGTGCACAGAAATGAGTGAAAGTCGCTATCCCTCCAACTCTTACAAGAGGATTTTGCATGAGAAAAAGACCTGAAAGCCGTATCTTGCAACTCCAAGTTCACTGCTTTAAGAATATATAATACATATAAAACCTTGAAATAAACCAGTGTTTTCAGCTGCAAGCACTAATGAATTTTTCTGACTTCAGCACAATAAAACGTAACAATGCAATATTCTTGAATAAGAGCTTAAAAACAAAGGAGTAAGGTTATTTGCAACTGTTTATACACAGACTAACAGAGCGTAACTCTTGCAAACTTAAGCATCAAAACACATCCCTACTATAAAAGTCCACTACACAGTCATCTGGTTTAGTGGAAAGCTTATTCAACGTTTGAGGCATAAAGGAGTCATCAGTTTTAAACCACTTAAGTTGTTTGGAACAGTCTGTGGAAGCAGCAGTCAGAAATAAGCACTGTAGGTGATACTGGGTGGAACTGAGAGAACTGAGGTGAGAATGAGGACACTTACAGGTTCAGCCTGAAAAAGTTGAGAGAGGATTTACTTACCTATTCCCTTGTTGTTTTATGACTCCATTAATGCAGGACACACACAAAGAGCTGTAAAACATTTGAGTCCAACCAAGGATGGCATCCATCCAGCAAGGGTTTGTGTCTGAACCTGAGGGTTTAGTCTGGTGGTCTGTGGGCCCCTGGTAGGGGCTTTGCAATATGTGTAAAAGGTCTGCAGTATGTAACTAAGAGCAGAAAACCCATTATCAGCAGGTCTAAACTTGCAATACAAGAAACTAAATTCAACCTATAGTGGTCCATAAGTGAAAAAAAGGTTGGAAGTTACATATACATCAGGCAAGGCTCCTGCTTGTGGATATTCTCACTCTCTAGCAACTGAGAGACACAGCTTCTCCCAGGCTCGGCCTGGGAAACTTAGAGAAAAGAATTAAAACATTATTATCTTATCCCTTGCACCTGGTGTTGTACAGGATGTTTACAAGTAGGTGTTGTTCCTTTCTTGGCCAATAATGTGAGAGAAGTTTCCTGAAGACCAATCAGGTCTTAGGTTCACAATACTTTCTATAAGAGTGTGATTTTCTATTAATAAATACCTTTTATACCTTATAAATCATAAAGTCAATATATCATCTTTGTCTGTCCCCTAAATCACTCATGTAACACCTGCCATAGGTCACAATCTATCACATATAACCCTTTTTCCATTAATAGCACGGCTGTAGTCTATGAGGCGGTGATAGATCAGAATTTGCCTATTAAATTGTCCTGATTTTTGTCAATATGCACTGAGCAGTTCAAGTGACATCAGCCACATCCTAACCTCTATTACATTTATTTAAATTTATAACTGCTCTGCAGGATGAACACATGGTGAAATTGCCATATTTGCCATGCTGCTTAGGGGAAAAAAAAGATATTACAGAAAATAAGATCGACAATATTTTCTTTTAAAGCTCTGGAGCTGACAGTCTAATCTGGACAGAAGTTACAACAAATGGTTGAGATATTCTGCAGTTTCATTTTATGTCTTCAAATCTCTGATCTAAGTAAAAACCTACACAATTTGGAATTCTTTTTAAATTACTTCTAGCACTCTTCAGAGAGCAAGTTTCCCAGTAGAACCATACAGCCTGATGGATAATGGCCTTTTTTCAGTAAGGCTGCACAACAAGTCTATTGGTAGAAGATACTACAAGAAATTCAGATTTGACCTCCCACCTCAGCTGATCAACAAATATAGCAGGATGACAGTTTACTGATCCACATTCACTATAGAGAAGACCAGACAGGATTTAAACTTTCTGCAAAATTGATTTAAGAATTTACTTTATAATGGCTTTATAATGAAGGCAAGTTCTATATTTCTTCAATTTTGCAAGGCTTTTAAATTAATGTATGTTTATTGTACATTTTTTTTTCTTAAATTTCTAATCTCTAATCCTATAGTAGTGAAATAATCTGAATGGGAACCTTGCACAAAACCAGAGGTGTTAGGTGGGTTTATGCTAGTGATTCATATAAATGTTCCTTTTATTGAGGGAGCAAATAGCCAACAAGATCTCCTGGAATACATCAAGAGATGACATTCTGCCTAAGAAGTGAAGTCTGAATCTTTGACATTTCCTCATCATTAAGATTTCATAGAGCCATTTGTAAGAGTCAGGGACACCAGTCCTTGCATGCTGGCTCAACTCCAACTTTTGCAATTATTGCCTGACAGCTTAAATTCCCCTATGACTTTGAAATATCTTCCTGTTCCTTGTAAAAAATCCCTACCACATTTTTATTTGAATATATCTGCTTTTTGTGGTTTAGACTTGTATACCCTGACTTCTAGATCAAAATTAACTTTCCTGTTCTGTACCCATCTCACTACTGGAAAGGCCACAAAGTCTCTTGATGCATAACATACTCTGATTCCTCTCTAAACTATGGCACATAAAGCACCAGCAAAACCAGAAGGGGCTCTCAGTCACACTCAAATGATTTCCATTAAAGAAATGGGTTAAATTTACTCCTAATGGTTCAGTCCAGGAAAGCAGTTCTCTAAATTGCTGGTCAAAGAAACCATAAGGAAAGCAAGGACTCTGAAGTCTGTGAAGTCTAATTCCTAGAGTGGGAAGGCATAGAGAGAAGTCCTGGTTCTAAGATGTGAACTGCAAGCACAGTTGTTACACAGCAATTTCTTTTTCTTTGTTTTTTTCTTTTTTCCTTCAAGCCTTATGAGTTCCTGTTGTTGTTTTGAGATTTGTATTTCCTCTGTCCATCCTTCCAGTCTCCTTCATACAGTTGCTTTAAAAATGTGGCAGGCCTTGCTAGTGGTACAGAGAGCTTTGGAACCAAAACTCTGTGCTCTCCCACTCTACAACAAAAATACTGTCAAGCTTGGACATAATTATATTTATCAGACTTGTAGTTTTGTTTGGTTTTTAATGCTATATTAAATAAAAATAACATCTGTCACACAGAATTCTGCAAAAGGAAGAGAACCCCAGGAAATACCATGAAATTCTACTTTACACTTTGACCCCACCAGAGACAAGGCCAGGATAATCCCCACATGCTGCTGAATTTCACTGTAAGGTTTTAATTTGCAGATAGTGAAATTGGAGTTGCTTAGATTTGATGCAAACCACTCTACTGAAACACTTCTCCTTAGATCTCAAATTCACCTTCTCCACACAGTAATAACCTACTTTGCTAGAGCAAGAGCCCTTTCATTTATGAATGTGAAATGTTCAGCTAATCTCTAGCACCTCTATGAAGGAAATAAATGATTTACAGACAAAAGTATCATAAAAATATTAAAGATTACACTCAACTGCTTTAAACAGTGTCTCACAGCATGTGAAGTCTTCTCTGGAGTCATCAGAACTACTCCCAGCACAAGAAAGGGTCCGAGCTTGAGGCGATTCTACACGGCTGGCCAAGGTCATACAGCACATCTGTGACCAAAATGGGCAGGCAGCCCAAACCTCTTCTGACTCCTGCCTCCTATGCCTCCTCTCACAAGGACATTCAAAAGCTTCAGAGCTCTTTAAAATATTGATACAGTACATTAATTTCTAAAATATTTGGGATAATGAATATTGTCCAGCAGTATAGCATACACAATAAAGTCGCGGCAAGGAGAAAGGCCAGTCAGAGGGGGCACTGGAGTTAGAAGCAGTACCACTGCTCAGCTACAAATGGCTCTGTGTCACAGTTATCTTAATTCCAGAGAGCTTGGCAAGGCCATCTGAGCAAAAGAAGAGAACTCAGGGCAGACAGCATGCTCGTGGCAGGGTCTGTGCAGCCCTCCAGGGAAACACACCCACAGACAGAACGGTGCAGAACACCACTCAGGAGTCTCTCTTCAGCCACACATTCAAGTGTTCTCCTTGACTCACTGTTTCCTCAGATATATACAGCAACAAAGTTATAAGGAAAAATTCTTATACAACTCTTTTAATCCTCCTTCTTGAATGCATACTTTGGAGCTATCTAATGCTAGAGCCATACTAACTTGTTCACCTTGAAATGTCACTTGGTATCTATTGCAGTCTGATACTTTGGCTGATGACCAGATGCTTCTTGCCAGCTGCATCCACTGTTTGCATCTTAGTTTTCACCTTTTAACTTCACTTCTTCCTCTGAAACAATAACCTCAAAGAATGTTTTTCTATGACATCCAGTGCTGAAGTAATATTGGGATTTCTTGCAACTTTCTCCCTGCTATAAATATGTCCCACAGCCCTCTGCCTTTGGCACTTTTAGACAGACACATCAAGTGAAGAACACTGCAGGCAGAATCATAACAGCCCAGACACCTCCTTCTGCTAACTGCAGGCAAGAGGAAAAGAGCTCATAAACAATGTGTGCCTGCTAAGCCAGAGTTATTGTGAAAAGCTTTTTATTCCCACTGCTGAAAGATAAGCAATCCTGGCATTCTCTTGAGAATATTAACAGCTAAAGAGCAACACCAAGAAACCTGTCAAAACAGCTGACTTAAACAATTTTTGCAAAACAAGTCCCCTCTCCACAATTCCTTGTGCTGGTAGCAAGCGCAAAAAAGTGTTCACATTTTTGTCAACTAAAGTTGCTACAAAGTAAAATGCAAGGAACATTAGTCAACATTTCTCTAAAGGCTGCACATGGAAAGGCACAGAGCTGTTATCTTTCATGGACTTTCTAGGAGCTTCCATCTTTTAGAAGAGATTTGTGGGAGAGGCCATCTCCAGAAAGGAGCACCTGAGAGAACTCACCACCTGCCAGCAACCTCAGCTGCTCCGAGCATGCTGCTCATGGGATTGTGTGTCCTGTTCCCCCTGCCAGCTCCACAAGCTGAAGACAGTACCATCCACCCCATGCCTCCACACCAGCACTTAAGAATTTCTGGTATTCTAAGACAGTCTCACTCAAGGACTTTGTTGCCAGAAGATATTTTCTTCTGCAGTTTTACACAGGCGATGAGTTTCCTTCTGAAACTCTTTTAAGGTACAGTCTGCCTCAGTCACAATTTTTTTTCTGTCTCTGACATTGTATTCTGACACATAAACCAGAAAAAAAGACAGTATTTCCCTGGCATTAACTAGGAGTACTGACAGAATGATGGGTAACTTAAAGAACACTGCTATAGTCTTGTTAATTTGATTTATAAAGGTAATTGCTACTAATCAATTATGTAGTGAATTAGATGCCTCCACAACCAGGCTCAGTGAAGGCCCCTTTATTATCTCTGGCATTTGCAGCAAACGGCACCAGCACTACGTGTTCCTCATTCCCACCAGTATAACTTCCCATCCTCTTGGCTTTCATAAAACAAAAGCTATCATGTCAGCACCCCTGTGAACAGCAAAGTGAGGGAGCTTGCAGTGCCAGGAGTTAAGAGCAAATCTAACAAAAACAGTGCAGGCAGAGCTCACATCAGCCACGCAGCAGCTCACAGTGTCTCTCTTGGTTACAATGGTTTATTTCAGAAAATTGTCAATGGAGCTAACCCAGATAACCCTACCTCACATGTCAAAAGGAAGGGTATCTAGAAAAAAAAAATCAACATAATACTCTTATCTAAGTATGAAACTAAAATAATTGTACCCATCTCAGCATTATTCAGAACACAAAAAAATCAAAGGTTCACTAAATTAAACTTGACTCTGATTTCATTCTTTCCTACAGAATAGCACGATTGTTAGCTATGTTAAACATCATAATTCAATACATTAATTATTAATTTGATAAATTCAGATTAGCAGTCTCAGAGCAGGTAAAGGTCAGTAATTTAGCAACTAAATCCAAGCAAAAATTAAGGAAAGAAATGAAATGCCACAGTTCAGACAAAAACCCTGTGTCACTGAAGTGAGCTGTGCTCCCCAGGCTGTGCCAGGCTCTGCACTCTGGAAACGTCATTATGTAACGATGCAGCTCCTCACCTGCCAGGCAAAAATACACCAGGGGGAACCTTGGGGGAAAATTCCGTCATGATGAATAAACACAACCATTAATTACAGCTTTCTTCTGTTGCGCATTTCTAGACCTTTGGAACGTGGCCACTCATTCTGAGTAGTCTGCAGTACACCACAGTATACAGAAGTGTCAGGGGTTGAAACTATTGTTCTCAGAAAACAGGGCTGTTTACGTTACTTCCATTTTCTTTTCGAATATTTATAACTATGCCACTAGTGCACTGTAGTGTGGATGAATGGTCTGTATTTCATATTGATCTTAGGCAGCTCAGCAAAGGCTTTCTTTAATCTATAATTAAAAATTAAAACCTTTAGGGGAGCTATTCATCTGACAGTCAGTTTTCTTCTTGCTGCCCTCTGCCAGTAATTAAGTTCTACTAGCACTTTCATTTTTTTAAGGACTTGGTTTATTACAATTTTCTCGATATTTGTTGCCATAAAACACCAGAGGCTGATGTGGCACCAACAATTTCTATATTTAAAAAAACCCAAAACACAGAGTAACATGAAAAATGCATTTGAAATACTCGTATTACCAAGCTGTATTCTGTGAAAAACTGTACTGCATATCCCGATTCATTACACATACCTATTACAAGTAACAGCTATACAGCAGAGGGACTGTGAAGCCACAACCAACACCAAGGAAGGCTTCAGGCATGTGCTCTTTATTGTTCCTCAGTAGAACCTTTTAAACTCTTGATGTCACATGCATCCACCTGTGTGTCCTGTCCACTCTTGTGTGATTGGTCAGTGCCCCTCAGCACTCCCTGTCCCATCACCTCCAGCACCACTCACCTGTGTGACACAGCTGTGGCCCATCAGGGATGGGGCTCAGCCACAGCCCCACTCCCAATCACCACAAGCTGTGTGCCTACAACACAGCTACAGCCTGCAGAATTATTAATGTGGATTTCACCACTCAGAATTCTATTTTGTTTGTTTAAAACTGCCTGGTTTTACCTAGGAAATTCAATCCACCTGATGGAGAATGGGAAAGGATTGATACCACAAAACACCACCAAGTTGTCACTTAACAGTCAGAGACACGGGAGGATCAAGTCTCAATACACTTTGTACAAGAGTATTCCTTCTGTGCTGCCCCAATGGGAGGCATGCTGATACTTGTATTAACCACAACACTTTGGCCCAAAAAGCTCAGAGCACTTCTCTAGGGCTCAGCACCATTTCCACTTCCCATATGGGCCAAGCACTCCCATGACTAGCCTGAGACACAATTCTAGAGAAACAAATGTTTCTGTAGATTTTCACCAAACCTTTTCACATTAGACCAGTTAACATGCAGAAATGCCATCAGCAAAATGCCTCAGTAATGTCAAACAAGCAGGGTATTGAACTCCCTGGCCTAAAAAATGCTGCCTAAAAAAATATTTGACTTTCATCTCTGCTTGTCAAATCAGAAATCATTAGTTTACAATAGAGGAATCAGGCACTTGGCACTTTCCTTATTAGAATTGAGGCTTGGGAGGAAAACATGATAAGAACAGCTCTGCAGCAGCACGCCCCTGTGATTAGGAGAGAGGCATGTGGTGCTTGACACTGCGGGTCTTGCTGGAAGGAAAAACTACAAAGCAGCTACCAGTCTGCCCTAAGCCTCTCTGCAATTGTAACCATAGGACTTAAAAAGCCAGTAGTAAAGATAGGATCTGAATAACCTCCTGCTGGGTTACACAGTTACTCCAAAAGGTTCCCAATCACCAGACTGAAAAATGCTATAGGAGAAACAAAACTGATTTTAGTTAAACAGCCAGGGATCGTAGCTAAAAGCAAACAAATCACTGTGCTGCTGCGTTTCAGGGAGCATTTAGAATTTCAGCCCACACTACTACTTTTTTTTGTCAGTACAGATAAAGAAACATTAAAGAGTTTAGATTTTAACCAGATTTAGAGTGTCAAACCCTGAAGCTAAAATGTTCAATGTCATCAACATTCTTCCCACTTTTATAACATTTATTCAAATGCAAAGCAAAGCTAAAGGCTCTACACTAGAGTAAAATAAAGTAGGTATTTAGAAAAAGTAATTGACATCCTTTTCATGCCATACTAAGAGGTTAAATATATCTGCATGTGCAACACAATGAGTCAAAACAATTCTGATATGAAAGAGATAAATATAGCTTTGGTATTAATCAGAAGAACATATAAAATAATGTGTATTATCTAGGAGGAAAGGCTGCAAGTTTAGAATGTGAGTGCATAGAGGTAAAATTTAAATATGTGGTCAATCTGATGTCAGCCTAATCCCCAACAGTTACTTGGCTTATCAGTTCCAATTTAAAAACACAGAGCTGTGGAAATAACTATTTTGAAAGACATTTGAATTTCTTATGAAATGGAATGAGAACATGAAAACAAAGGAGCCAAGTAATCTCAGCACAAACCCAAATCCTGTGACATTGGCAATGCCCTGAGGACCACAGCCACAGCTCAAAAAGAAGTAGTATATTTTCTGCAGAGACTGTTTCTGCAGAGACTGTTTCAATTCACACCCTTGCATATTTATGAAGGAAGTGAGGAATCTGCTTTGTAGGAGGGGAAAGAGGATGCTGGGCCTGCTTGTTTTACCCAGGATAGGAGGATTACAGGAGGATTTCTGTAATCTGACAGTCTGTGCTCATTGACTCTCTCAGTTACAGTGGTTAGACATGTTTAACCTTCAAAATAGAAAATTACATATGCCAAAGCTCTGCTTCAGTGACTTTTTTCCATCTGAGATCTCTTGCATTGTGCTACTACCTATTTTTCTGAGCTGAAACAATACCTTGTCCTAGATCTTCCCACCAGCATATGCCAGAAAAACAAAATTAGAATGGTATTAGATATTTTGGCTGTTTGGACGTTTCACCAAAGGCAGCTTCTCTTCCATTTCCTTTCTTTTTCAAGAGTGAGTTTCTAAATTGCTGGACATATTAGGACACATATTCTTCTCCTCAGACTGCCATATATTACAAGACCTGACTTGGTTAGGATCTCAGGGCAGAACTGCTTCACCACTTCAAAAGGCACCAAAAGTTTCCAATTTACAAAGCTAGATTTCATTAAAATGAAACATATGGAAAACCAGACCAAGGTAACCTTTTAAGGCACAAGGTGTAGTCCAAAATGAAATTACCTGCTTGCCCAACTGCCCTGCTGGAGCACAGCCTGCTAAGATCCAGTAGAAACATGACTGACCCTGTAGAGCCCTCACAGCAGTAGCCCAGAGAATGGACCAGAGCTGCATGGCCTCATGAAAATGTCACACTGAAAAAGAAAGAATGCTACATCCATTTCTGTACAGGCCACGTGTCCACAGAGCAATTCATATAAGTTGTATAAAATGCATTCTTGCATGGAAAGCAGCACAACACCCAGCCTCAGTTGCAACAAGCACCATTCTACTGTGCCATTTTACATTCTATTTACTCGTGAAAAATGCATCTTTCCATAAGCAAAAATATTTTCACAGCACTGCTCTTAATGCTGCTTTGCTTCACTGAACCTGACCAAACAGTTCTCATGGAGAAATTACACAGAAGCAGCATGTATAGTTCTGAGAATGTCTGTGCTGACCTTGTCAGAGGGGGAAAATAAATCTGTGGCTTTATTTTTCTTCTAGAGAACTTCTACATTCTGCTGTTTCAGTGCCTCTTTGTATGACTCAATGATCCTTGATCCCAAAAGTTTGGCAATTTTTTTTTTCCTTCCTTGCTTTCTATTAGCTGTTACTGTGAAGATATTGTATTTTTTCTTTGTTCCATCAGAAGAAAATCAATCTTTCTGCAGAAAAACAAGCAGAGAATTGTCTACTGACAATCACTGTTCATTTGACTTTTCCTATTATTTGAAAGACTGAAAATGCCTCATCCTACTGTAGCAGTATTTGTACTAACTCCAAGTAGTCTCCAAGGTTTTCCATTTTGCTATTTAATCTAGAAGATTCCCTGTTCTGTTAGTTCAGGGTCTGTAGCAGTCACACCATATGTTAAAGCAAACACTGCAGATTTCCTGTTCAGTGATTAAGACATGACTAAGTTATAAATCAAACCTCAGGTGGACCAGAGCAGAAAATCTGTATTAGGAAAAAGGCTTTTAGAAAGTATAAATCTCCGAGTTGCCTCTGGTGTCCCAATGCAGCCATTCCCAGAAGGGACCTGCCCCAGGAGCTTGCTGTGAGTGTGGCACAGGGATCTGGGCACAGGCAGCCAGGGCAGTGCCACTGTGCTCGCTGGGGCTGCTGGCCCTTGGCATGGCAAGGCTTCTACAGCCCTTGGGACTCTTCACTGCACAAGTGGTTGAGAAATGTGCAGAGGACACTCGTCTAAGACATCCCAGCCTTCTTCTGCTTTGTTGGAAGTCTTCAAATTTGATTTCCTACCTATCTGTTTGGTGCTATTAATTAGTAAATATTGCCAAATATGTGGAAAAAAAAAAGAGAAAAATATTTTTGTCCACATTTCAATTAGAAAAGCTTGCATAATGGTCTCCAGTGAAGTACACCATGACACAGAAAATAGTTTGCACTGGAAAATTTGCAGAAACCAGTATATTTTCAATAAGCCTCCCCACGTAAATACACAACGATCTTATTAAATTAAGGAGGGAGAGACAAAATCAACAAGAAAGTATATGAAGATTGCTTATATTCAACCATCATGGTATATATTGTTCTTTGCCCCCCTTTTCAACCATAAAAGCTGATTTTAAAATTCTGTTCATCTGCCTATATTAAAAGTGATCATCAGAAAATCTTGGTCTTCCTCAAATACAATACCCTTTGGTTGTGCCTCTGAAGAGCAGAAGGAAAGACATTACATCTGACATGTCAACAATACTGTAAATGGCTTTTCATACTTCAGAGAAGACAAGGGTGTAATCAAAATTCCATGCTTAAAAAGCAGAGCAAAGGAAGCCAGACAGCTGCTATAACTAGGTCTGTCAAAAATAAATACACAAATACACAAAGAGACAATTTTTCTGAGAAACAGGATACAAGTCCCCCCCTTTGGGGGCAAAAGGTGGCTTCATTAATGGGTCAGCGCCACTGAGAGGAACAATAGATACCATTCCTCTCGAGTATCTGCAAAACAAAAAGCAAGATGCGTGTTTTCAGGGACCTTTCAGTGAGCAAACTGCAGAAATCTCACAGGGTACTGATAGAGTGCAGCAAATTTTTTTTTTATTCCTTAAAATCTGCTCACATAATTCAGGCATTTTCAGAGTGAAATTGGAAAATGCGAGCTCAACTAGTCTGTCTTTAGTCTAGTCTAGCTAAGAACTGAGTGGGCACCTTTGTAGATTTTTTACAAAATGCTGTGACTACCTCAGTCTTCTGCAGTGGATTCCCAGGGCCTCAGTGGAGGGCACCAGGTGCACTTTGATGAGAAGCTCTTGTCAGAGCCCATGGTGCCACCCCACTGAAGGAACCTGTCCTTGCCCTGCAGCCCAATCCAGGAAGCAGAGAAAGTGAGGTGACAAATCCAGCCTGGCAGGGAAGATGCTCATTGTTCAAAAGTGGTGCTGTTCCTCAACAGACATAGACAAAAATTCTCCATCAAAAAATACCAACCCAGCAAACTTTTTCAAGGGCAAGTCAGTTTAGTCAACTCTAATGACCGAACCTTCTTGGCCCCAGCCCACTTGCCTGCCTCCTTGCCATCCCATCTGTCCCAGTCTTGACAGCATTTCCTGGTTTCCTGCAATAGAACTGGAGCCAGGATGTGCCACCCTGAGCAGAGATTCCCAGGACGTCATCCCTGCACAGGGGGCAGACATCTCTCATTATTACTGTTGCTGTTACTATTTTGCTAGAAGCACACTTCCAGGAGAGCCAGTGAAGAGCATGCTGAGCATCCAGGTGCCATCAGTAGTACTTTTTATAGAGTTTTCTAATATTTGTCTGTCACAAAAAAGAGATCTTTTTCCAGTAAAATGAGAGGGAGAAAGACAAAGGAGAGAAGAGGAATGGAATGGAGAGGCTTTAATTCAGAGAAAGAAATTACAGCTTTTCCCCCCATAAATAAACATGTTTTACTGTTGTCACATGACTTAATAAATGGTTTACTGCACAATGTGTATATTAACTTCAGCTTACTCTATGTCAGTTTTAACTAGCTATAGGGAATTAAGAGCACACTGTGTTTCCTAAAGAGCAGGGAATAGGGGTGCAATGCAACCAGAAAAGAACAGACAGGATGGCTGTTGCAGTGTACAGAACTCCTAAATCACTTTCAGACGCTGGGAGATTGAAGAAGAGTATTTTAAATGTGTAACAGAAAAGATTTCTACATGAACTTACTATTAGATAAGGTACTGGATTGACAGCAAGTCTATATTTCCCTGTTTTCATTGTTACAGGCACAGATATTTGCTTTCATCAGTTCTCCAGGCTCAGGAGATGCCTTTCTGCACTGATGAGATACCTTGACAGCTGATATTTTGGCCCCTAAATATCTTGCAAGAAATAAAAACTGCGGAAGCTTTGAATACCTCCCTACAAAATGGAAGCCTTAATAATATTTAATTCCTGTTAAATTCTCACAGGAAAAATCCTTAGGAATTTATGCTTTTTTTGTTCTAGAAAAATGTTTTTGTAAAGAAAGCTCTATAGGCCTAGGTCAATTTCTTGTTAAGCAGAGCTAACATTAATGTTTTTCTTTTTTTCTGAGATATTAACTTACATTAAACCCAACTGCCACATAAAATGAGGATAAAGTACTAAAAGTGCCAGAAACTCAGGGGAAAATCAAACAAAACCCACTCCAAGATCAATTATTCCAGCATGAACATCCATACTTTCATGCAAATGAAATTATCCCAGTCTGCATAACTTGCCCTTTGAATACTAAGTTTGTTCCCCACCCACACAGCTATGAGAAGTTGCTTTCCCAAGAAATATTTTTGCAGGAAAGGAGGGTCTTATATTGAAAAAAACCTCCGTTTTATTAACTGTTCATTTTCCAGTAGGTAGATAATTAGGGAGATTAAAGTATGCTTTCATATCCAAACTAATTAGATAACTACATTAACTGAGCCACTTATTATCTCATTCATTTCTGAAGCTGCTAATGTCTATAGCACTTCAGTGATTGCAGAAAATGGCAATAGTGCAACTATTTATTTGCCTTGCTACAGGCTTTCCACAGCTTTGGGATATTGATTTATGCTGAAAGGACTTCTTCCATTGTAAGAACTGCAAACCCCTTGAGAGCAGCCAGGTTCTGTTCTGTGAATGAGATGCTGACAGCCTGTCCAAGATCCAACCAAGACTTCTCTTGGCTCCCTAGGAGCAAGAGCAAAGCCCGTGTGATTTAATCAAGAACAGTACTGTTATAATAATGCAATGAAAACATTAATTTCAGTGATTTATAGAGCACCTATGCTGTCATCTTAGCTCTCATGAAGGAGCCATTAATTATCCGATAACAGTTTCATGAAAATAACTCCTGGCTTAATTGCAAATACAAGTCAAGTATTCTCTGAACCCAGCAACTTCAAGTTTTCTGCCATAAATTTTCCCTTACACTTCATCTGACGTGAAATCAGTTTGAAAGGCTCACTGTTTTTCTAATGCTCCTGTAAGCTGAGTTTCCTGATCAACTAAGACACAAATGCTATAAATTCATAAAAAAATATCAGAAGTAGCAAGTGAAAGTACTGAGATCTAACAGACATCACCTGAGTAGACAGCTGTTGGAGCCCTCTGGAGAAAAGGGGAGACAGGATCCAGGGAGAAGCACAGTGATGTGGGGGGCAGGGGAAGGAGAAAAAGGCCCAAGCAGAAACACAGAAAGAAACAGGGAAGAAAGCTGCTCAGGGCAGAACTTCCCAGGGACTAATGGGAACTGAGCGGAGCTTGCTGGTGCCAAAATTTATTGAGTTAGACATTACAAAGCTTTAGTATATAGACTCATCTTCAAAGACTGAAGAACTCCATATAAGCTCTAATTCAGGCTCCACCTGTGCTGGGATTTTCAGATTTTTTGTTTTAAGCATTAAATCTTTGAGTTTAATTCTAATAAATCATTTTAGAACTGTATGGTTTAAAGCCTTTTGGGCATTCTGGGCACTTCACTCAGAAGACTGTCTAGGCATGTCTGCTTCAAAGCTCTGTCTGCCCTGGAGCACCACCACACCTAAAAATAAACCAAGAAGTTATCTTTTTTATCATTTGAATGTGCATCTGTTAGTAGAGGTAAGCAAAGACGGTCAATTTTTTAAATATGTTGATTTTTATTTGTTATTTGCTCCTCACAAAGTCCTTTCTTCTTGATCCTCACTTTCCCAAAATACAGCTTTTAGTGTGGCAGTTACAAACTGGTGAGAATAGTCTGCAGCCAGAAAAAGAGTTCGATAGAAGATGACAGTCAGACCAACAGGGTGCGTGTGAAGGAATTGGCCTTGGTGCTGTAAGCTGCTATTGATGAAAGTCAGAAAGCAAGGAAAATTACTGAAGGAGAACTCAGTGCTGCAGTAGGTCACAGAAAATATTGGATTTAAGTTAGGCTGGCCCAGAGCCACTCTGCTAATTGCTACCTGCTGTGAGCACCCACCTTTCTTCTGTGACTGTTGTTTTGGGGTAGAAGACCAGGGCTGTGTGATTGCAATCACAGCAGCTGCCCTGAGCACACAGAAATGACACTGAAATATTGACCAGGGATCTGTCACAAGCACTGACTCTTCCCTAAATGAGGTTTTATATCAACTTAAAATTGTCAGGGCTGAATCTTTATGTTTAGACAATAAAATAATGTCAGGTATATAGTATTTTTTAAACTATGGCAGGTATACAGTATTTTTTAAATTATGGCTTTCTTGAACCTTTCATTCAGAATTACCCCCCTGCCAAATCTGAGTTTCACCTTCCTGATAGCACAAATCATAGCCCAGTACAGAGCATTAATACAGCCTGCACTATTTATAACTGTCACCAGCTATATTTTACCCATACTGATGACAGCCATAAACTTGAAAAATGCTCCAGAGCATTGTTTCACTACTTAAATTTTAAGTGTTTGGGGTGAGGAAAGCTCTCCTTTGCCTATCATTCAATTAACCCAAAACTGAAGCATATATCATCTTCTTTGATTACATTTACTTTTATCATCTTCAACAGAAAAATAATTTCAAATTCCTAACTTTTTTTTTCTGTTCAGGTCTTGAAGTCCCATGAGATTGCCTAAAGTCAGATTATTTGTAACTGCAGTAATTTGGCAAAATTGCAAACTAATAGGTGCAATTTGTATCGGTACTGAGCATTAGACGCTCCCTGGAGTGCAAACTAAGAGTATTTTTTTGTGATGCAACACCTTTTTAAGAGTGGAGTAGAAATTTTAATTTCATCAGCACTCAGAACAGCTACAGAATAAAGGACACCTCACAAAAAAATTCTATTCTTTGAGGGAATACATAAAACTTGCAGCCTTTGTAATGTAAAGCTTCCTCTCTTTTACAAAGGGGAGAATGATGAAGAGGAAAAGAGACAGAAAGAGCTTGAGGTTTAAGACTACAGCATTTAACAAAATGGGAATATGCTCCCCACACACATCAAAACTATAGGAAGATCAAAGAAAAAATTTCATAGATTGGTTTGAGTGTGTCTGTCTCCCCTCTTTAGTGACTGCTGGAGTGCCACAGCCATTAACAGAAGAGCACAGTAAATACAAGGTTAATAGCTGCTACTATTATAACACTACACTGTTACTAACATAAAATGAGTGCAAAATTCTTCATCACTGAGGATATTGATCCTAGCAGACTGATCTCACTTTCATGCATACAGTGCCAGTTGGAGAACAGCACCTAAGAAAAATGAAGCATTAGTCAGCCCTCAGCTCGTGTGCTCCAGCAGCAGCCCCTGGGGCAGCGCCCGCCTGCTCCCCAGGCAGGTAAAACTCCTCAGCCATTGGAAAGCTCCAGGAGATGCTTTAATTACTGCATCACTGCCCAAATCCTCATTTTTCACAGACCAAATAAATTCCAGCACCAGTCTGGGCTCTCTTCAACCATGACTCAGTACTTCAATCCATTACAGTAAGGGTGGAATGAAGGCATTATTTAAAGAGGTAACTAAAGGTTTAGGTAGGAGAATGGAATACAATTGAGAGAAAAAAGGCCATTAAAACCAAACTGCCTAAATAATAATTTTCTGATATTCTTTGTTGACATATGCAAATGACTAAACCACTTAAAGCTAGAATATTTTCTTCCTTTAATCCCCATTTATAACACATTGTTAATGTGTAAGTACCACTCCTAGAGGGGCTTGTTTATATCTATAGGCCAAGATATTTAATGCATCACTGATCAGACTTTGTTACAGTTTAGCTCCTAGAAACAATGTAGTCACAATGTAAATGGCTTTAAATAGTTTCATTATTTGAGATGATTTGCAATCTTCAAACTGAGGCATTCCAGTGCCTCAAAAAAATGAAAAGGCATAATTGAAATATCAATTATTGCATTTATAACTAAATCTATTCAGTTGTCTTGATTTCAAGACATGTGACTAGAACAAAAGTCCTGAACAAAATGCTTGTATTAAAAAAAGTGACTAAAACCTATGGAAAATTAAGTATGTTCTATTTTGTGGAAAATGGTGTTACAGTTCCTCCTAATTTTGTTTTGATGGTCATAACAGCACCATCCATGCAACATCAGGCTACACACAGATTTTTATAAAGCACATTTCCAGATCCTAGAACCCATGGAAGGCCTGAAAATGAAGCTGTCAGCATACCAACTTGCTGTCATCATACAAACTTGAAACTCTTCAATAAAATAGGTTGTGAATATTTTTGTTGAATTGGCCTAAACTGAACTACATGAAAATACAGTTTGTTTCTATACTGTCCAGGTATGATTAACAAAGTATTTGGAGTGACAGAAAAAGCAAAGACTAAGAAGGAGTCAGAGTAGTGCATTTAAAAATAAAGATTTCTAATTTGTAATTACAGCCTCAGACAAGAATAAATGAGCCATACCTCAGGGAGATAAAACAGTATTTAAAACAACATTGTAACAAGCTCAATATTTTTCCTATTCCTAGAAAAAAAAATATGCTCCCTAGTTAGACTCAGCTGGTTAAGGGCAATCTGAGGATCCCAACAGACACAGAAACCTGTCTTAAAGAATTCGTGTTGCTCTGCATTTCTTTGTGTCAGTTAGCAGAAAAGTAGCTGCCAGACTACTGCATACACTTCTCATTTGGTGCCACACTATCAATATTCCCAGCAGGTTTCTGTACAGTCTGCTATTTCAAAGAGTCACATTAGATTGTCACTATGTGGAATTTACTATATTAAAAGCCTTTTCAGTGAAATAATAATCACTGTTTGCTGAGACAGTCTCCCACATGAATCAGAACAGAAGAGACAAACATGTTCACCTTCCTCTAATCTGCTTTAAATTGCCATGTAGTCAGCTACACAAATAAATACACCCAAACACACAATAACTGGTTTTTATTTAAACATATATGTAACAGTGGATGCACAGCAGCCCCATTCCTACTTTATGGGACACTATTTGCAGTACTACAGTTACAAATATGTCAGACAGTTCAGTGGAGAAACCCATTTACACAGGTTTATAATTGTCTTCAGGGCACAACACAACACTAAAAGTTTCAGATGTATTTTTAAGGGGCTTAACAAAATAAATGAAGAAGAAGACGTGGAAATAATTGTGCTTCATGATTTCCATCTCAGATTCAAACAGAGACAGCACAAGAAGAGCTCAGAGTATTCTGACTTTACTGACTCCAGTATCTCTGACAAGATCAACAATCCAGACTATTTGTGGTCATCACAGATTCTGTGGTATATTTTATTATGGTTGAGAGGTGCTCATGACAGTTACATGCCCTAGTTCTGATCAAAGAGATTATATTCTACTCATACAATCTTTTTGGACAGCTACATTTTGGCAGAAAGCTCTTCCTTGCTGTAATCCAATCTATATTGTAGTGAGTATTGTAGACTTTATTAATAAGCCACTGTGGAGCATTCCAGAGACAGCTGCTCATTAGCAAGCTGAATTATTTTTCTGTGTGATAATTTCTGGAAAGACCTATGGTAAATGGCTCTGTCCTTTCCTGTTTCTACAGTCAGATAAAAACAGAGGCTGTCCAGACCACACAAATTGACTGCCTGGTACCTGGAGAACCACACTAGAGAATGGGTGGGCAAACAGAGACAGGAGTTCTCAAGGGCTGCTAGATCTGGGCCAGTGGTATAGGTTATCTATATCCCTGTTTATTTGGTGTAGTAAAGTTTAATTGGAAACTTTGTAAGAGAAGTTTTAAAAGAAATGCCAGTACTTTCTTTTCAAGTGAGTCTGATGCTCTTGAAACTGCATATGTATCTCCACTTTACACACAGTGTGTATCCAGAATTCCCAGTTCAAGAGGAAGAAGGTTCAAAACTAGGAGCATGCTTGAATCTTTACTCGAGAGGTCCATGATCAGTACAGTGTCCAGTTAATTTAATCTTTAATGTCTGTGCTGCCTTTGTCAGCCAGCATAGCAAACCATATCTACTGTCTGACAGATATTTTTTCCCAATCCCCACTCACCCCAACATGAGGGTTGATGTGCTCTCCACACTTTGCACAAAGCAAAACCAAATACACATCACTGCCACACAGTTCTCACAGAATAATTACTTTCAGCCAGTAGTAAGCAGGGGTTTTCAAGAGAGGGGTATTGAAAGCTCTGGGCCATCTTCAGAAGGATCAGAACAAATCTACCTTCTCCAAGTGCTTTAGCATTGCTTTGCCTTCTAGGGATGTGAATTAAATGTGCTCTTTTGCAGAGGAAATACAAAGCTCTGCAGGTCTCAATCACCATTCTGCAGAGCTGCTGACACTTCTGCCTTTCATGGTAACTAGCAGGAACCCAGAGACAAGGCAGGAATCAAGGAGACAGGTTGCACAGCAGGAACAAAGACAGGACTTTCTGCATTTTCTTTGCTGTCATACCTGTTACTTCTAAAGTGTCAAAAGAATTTTTGGTACTGTCATGATTTTTAGCCTTTTCCATGACTTTACAGCTCACCCTGCTCCAACTTAATTCTACAAATCAAGATAAAGAGATAGCTAACATTTTGACTCATAGGCAAAAACTGATATTTCATTTTTGAAAATTTGATTTTTGTGACAGTTAGCCCCTGTTCTGAGAGGTCTATCCATGTGGTACTGAGGAAACCATAAAATCCCTATACAGGTCCCGGTGGACATGGAACCAAGAACCAAACTGCAGGTTTGGTGCTGAGTCTCCTTTTTGTTCAGTAAAAGCATTCCAGTACAGGTGGCTGCCATCTCTCTGCCATACAATGATTAACATGTTTTCTAACACAATTTTCAGGTGTCAGCTTGCAGGTCCAGCCAGAAAACAAACTCCCCTTCATCAGGATGTGCCAGCCCAATGAACCTTAGAAGACTTGAACAGGAACTATCCTCTGCCAAATAAATTTCCTTGACAGCTGAATAATTCTCCTGGAGGAGAAGGGGAGAGAGCAGGAGTCTGTTCACCTGTCTTGAGTCCCCTTGACAGAAATGCATAAAGGACAATAGCGTTTTTTAAATGCTGAATTGCAGGAAGGTCTGATCACACGGTAATTATCAGCTTTTCTCCTGCACACCAGGAGAGGTTGTCAGCTTGGGGCTAAGAAGCAAAGGATGAAAGTTTGGCCACGAGCCTGAAGGGTGAAGATCATTCCTAACCCCTTCTAAAGTAAGGCCTGATCAATACATCTCAGCTTTTCTCATTCTGCTATTGTGGTTTTCTTTTTTCCCTTGGGTACTACCTCTGCACAATTTTACAGGAAAAATAAACTGCAACACTGCAGTGGAAGTATGAGGTGACCAGACACAGAGCCTCTGAAACATCTGTCATTATTACACAATATCCCCCCCAGTTAAAGAACTAGAAGACAGATTGTTCAAAATACAAAAGAACTAGAAGTCCCAAGACAAAAATTAAGGCACATTATTCTCTGTATTTGTTAGCTGAGCCCTTCACGACCTGTGGAAGTCTTTGTCATTGCTCACTGCTCTCTGTAAAGCACCACTTCCTAACAAGGACAGATCTTGAGGCCTGTTTTGTAAATGTTGCGTGAAAAGGGACCACAACTAGATTGAGTATGCAATAATAACTTAAAGACATAACTGTACTTCAGACACAAATCTACACATTAGTGAAAACAGAACTAGAAAGCAAGTTCTATTATAATCATCTACAGAAAAAAAATAAGGCAGACTGTAGCAATTCTAGGTAAGGGAAACCCTTAGTCTAAACAAAGATGTCAAGAAGACTTGAAGAAATACACAGTAACTTGTGGGCTGCATTTTAAAATCCCTAAAGCTTAATTTAAATCCACAGCCAGCACACAGTGGAACACAACTTTTTCATCACTTTTCTATAACCATGAAAAATGCTTTGTACAGAGTTGAGCAAATTTTAATCTCTGGAAGACCACAAACAGAAATTTCCATTTGTGAATCCCAGTACAAGAGCTGTATTGTACTCTCCTCCTGAAAAGGGAGGAGAGCTCAGACCTGAAATCTGAGCCCCGCTCCAGATGGATGGCAGTAAATGTTGCACACTTTGTATTAGTGCTTTTCAGATTGCCTGTTCTGACACGAGGCAGGTTTAGAATTTACCCTATTAAGTTATGACATTCATTTCTGAGTGCTTGCACAGCTGAAATGTTCAGACAAGCATGAGTGAAGGAAGGAAGGTGAGGACAAGGATTGCATTGAAAACATGGCATGATAGTTCTGCATTATACCTTTTCATCTCAAAGATATAAGAGAGATTGTAAATCTTATGTCTAATCCGTAACTCTGCTTATCGCTATATACATGAAAAAAAAAATTTCTGACTGCAATTTTACGAAAATGCAGAAACCTAAAAAATCCTACCTCCTCCTCGATTCTGGAGGATGTCTCATCTGAGACAATCCAGTGCCCTCTGCGGGTTGTCCTCCCATATTACAATCCCAGGAAGCAGATACCTTGGAGTATCGTGAAATTCTCTCTGCTAATCTTTGTAATTACACTGTAAGCACTCTGAGATGAAAGGAAGACATAAACTAAATAGAAATAGTCTTTTTTGGAAGTAATAATAATGCTGTTAGTTTATCTAAAAGCCTTGGAATTACAATAGATGTGCAGTTTAAAACGTCTCCTATGAAGACAGGCTGACAGAGCTGGGGCTGCTCAGCCTGGAGAAGAGAAGCTCCAGGGAAACTTTAGAGCCCCTTCCAACGCCTAAAGGGGCTCCAAGAGAGCTGGAGAGGGGCTCCTGATTGGAGAGTAGTGATAGGATGAGGGATAATGACTTTAAACTGAAAGAAGGTAGGTTTAGATATCAGTAAGTAATTCTTTGCTGTGAAGGTGGCTGGGCACTGGCACAGGTTGCCCAGAGAAGCTGTGGCTGCCCCACCCCGGAGGTGCTGAAGGCCAGGCTGGATGGGGCTCTGAGCTACCTGGGCTGGTGAAAGATGTCCCTGCCCATGGCACAGAGTGATGATATTTGTAGTCCCTTCTAACCCAAACCATTCTGTTATTCTATGAAATGATTCACTGCTTAGGTTTTAGAATTACACAAAAGCATAGAAAATAAATAACTAGTGCCTAAGCAGGTGCTCTCCAGAAGAGTCTGCTAATAGTTTTTACAGGAATTTCACTTGGTTTAATTATTAACTCTAGCAGGAGTAAGTACCATTGCAAACTTGATTAGCACTTAAAAATCAGAAAGGAGATTAAATCCCATCATAACAATTTATGCAAAGCTTTTGCTTCCCTAGCACCTGGACACATACCAGCTAAACACTTAAAGCCATAACTGCTTTGGGCATAACACTTAAACACACAGCCATAAACTTGGAGGTGGTAACATGTGAAGCATGAAAAAACTTGTTCCTCGGCCTACTTTTTCATGTAAGAGAGAAGACAGAGATATAAATTATTTCAAATAAGCTTCATTTTTAAAAATTAAGTATTCATGATAAATTACCTCAGGATTTTTAAAGAGTTTACCTAAGTACATGAAACTCTACTCAGGGCATGGTAACACTTACCGAACTTCAGAATTTGTATGTAATTGAGCTGTGTTGCATTAATGCATCACAGTAAGTTTTGCCAGCAAACTGATGAGTGACAGGAGTTAGTCTCTTTTTGAATGTGTAAAATCCAGACAGAAAAAAACAAATGGTTTTTTTCTGAGGAAGCAAGGAAAAATATTCATAATCTTGTCATTTTCCTTCCTTTGTATGCAATATGATTCAGTGGCATGAAAACCCCTTTTAAATATATCACTGAGCAAGGGGAGGTGTCATAGTAATAAAAGTCAGTTTCAAGACTGCAAAAGGCATTTTTTATTGAGATAGTTCTGCCCTGTATCAGAAGTATGGCAAACAGATACATGGAGTTTATACACATGTGCATGCATGTGTAATAAACCAACGTGATGGCCAGTTTGCTTTATGGTAATTCTTTCTGAGGTACTGAAAAGGAAAGTTCTGGATAGGCAACCAAACCATTTCAGTAGAATTTCACAGCTCAGGAAGAGCACAGCAAACATTTGCTAGCTCATCAGATGTAACCATGAACAAAACAAAGAGATTCTGACAAGTCACAGAGCAAAATAGAGTTAATAACCAAAGTGGTAGTGCTCCAAAAGCAAACCTGGTGAATCTGTTTAGAACTACCCAGAAAAACCAGCAGACTCTGACTTTGCAGACAAGATTAAAGGAAATACAGTCCTTATTAATATGCAGCCTTTCAACAATTTCAACATTAATAGGAGCAACATTCCATTAATATTTTAGCCACCTCGATTTTTTTCCTACTACGCAACAGCATTTCCTCCCAAGGGAAAATACCTGATTTTGCTGCCTTTACAAAAAATGCTTAATGCTTCCAGCAATCCTAGGTTTCTAGCAACCCATTTTTTCTCCACAATGTCTTTGCTAATGTGATGGGAAGAACAAGGCACAAATCTCAAAGGCAAGAGACTGGATACGTGTTGTTATCCCAGCCGGTCTCATCACCAGCAGCAAACTGCTCTGAGCATGGAGGGCAATGCAGATGTCAGTGACCCAAGATTCCAGGATAAACCAGAAGGTTATTACTAACCCCTAGTTGGGAAGCTGCAATCTGACTATTGGTAGTCTTTTAAGAGGACAGACCACCATGCAAAACTGAGTTATGAGACCTGTAACACTGTTCTGATTGCTGTCCCCACACAGTCAGTGTCAGCTGAAGGACTAAAAATTAAATCAGAGAGGCAATAGCACACTGCTGAGCAAAGCCAAGGGGAAAAAAAGATTTGTTGGGAAAAACCAAAAATATTTGTTGGGGGAAGAAAAACAGAATCAGCCTCATTGTCCCACTGGATAAAATTATGTCAGGAAGTGAGGAGTGAGAAGCAAATAGTTAGCTCATGTGAGAGGATACACTGGCTTCGTGGTGTGTCCCCTTGAGAATGGGCTGCAGCACAGAGTGGCTCCTTGACTGCAGCTCTGAGAGGATTCAGCTCCAAGAGCAAAATAAATACAGGTTACAGTGCCATGCCTGCAGTGCTGCTGCTGAGGGGCAGCTTACACACTGCCATGGTAGAAAAGTGAGAGACGTTTCACCCAAAACCACCCGGTATAGAATGGTGTTTTCTGATTTCAGCTGTTGGTTCAACAGGAGGTTATCCATTACAGAAATGAAACTGGCACACCTCAGCCTTCCCTCTGTGCTGCCATTGCTGCCTCCTGGCCTTGGAGCCTTCTCCAGGTTATTGCAGGGTAGTAGCTGTCTTCTGTGATTACAGTTTACTGCAGGGCTGACATCCTCCAGGGGCCCTTGCCCTGTGACAAGGAGTAAGGATTCAAGAATTAAACTGCTCTGATGGTCAGGTTGATATTTATAGGGAAGGCAGATTTTCCTGTGTTTCTTCAAAGCAGGCTTTCATTATTTTGCTAGCACAGCATGAATTGATCCATGTGACCTCAGGCCCCTGGCTTTCACTTCATAATTTAATGTTAAAGAAAACCCAGTATCTTACCCTCTAGCTTTCAAAATCTGGATGCAGCAATCAAGATATACCTCAGGGAATTGTATGAGTATGTTCCCACAAGTGTGTGTTTATAATTAGGAGCACAGCCTGTAATTTACCAAGTGAACCGCTCAAAGTCGATTTCTGCCTTGCAGCCAACAAATATTCCCAGCCAAGTCCCTTGTCACAGGAGGAATTCCAAAATGGGTGATCAGCCAGCAACCAAAAAATCGCAATTAGTTGGGTTCCAAGTAGATAAGTTCATCAGGAATTAGCCATGTGTTAGAAAACAGACACAAATCCATATGGAAACTAAATGCATACTTTCACTCTTGATAATCAGTGAAACATCCAGTATTCTGGTGGAATTGCAAATTTGCATTTCTTTTGTAGGCATCTTCGAGGATCTCTGCATTGTTACCTGAGCACAGAGATGCACAACGTCCATGCAGCTGCTACAGATAGACCAGAGATGTGACATTTGCTGTGCCCACACTCTCCACAGCCCCTGGGTGAGGCCAGGTGAGCACCTTGGTTTGCTCTGTTTGTCTCAGCACTGACTTTGAGGGCCTTCCCCAGAATGGTCCTTCTCCTTTTTCCTCTCACAACAGACAACTGCCAAAACAAGGAGGACCTGAGAGAGAGGAACACAACAGCCAATATTCACACAGCAATGTCACACATTTAACAGAACTCTTCCATCACAGCAAGGCCAGTTTGCCTGAGGCACCTTGACATGCCTAAAAAGAACCCACCAACTTTCATCTCCTTGAGAGCGAGGTGAGTACTTCATTCCCATTTTACCCACAGGTGAGGAGGAGATGACTTCCCACCAGCACTGAGAGCTCAGCACAAGGCAGCATACCAGGAAGAGATCCCAAGTCTTGCCCTACAGTTGCTGAAAACCTGCTGGGCAGAGAGACAAATGGTTCTGTCCCTAATTCAGTCTGCTCACCACTCACAATACCAAGTTCTGTTCAAAGCCTCCCTAACGCTCCATTTCTTTTTTTTTTTGTTCTATTTTCAAGTTTTGTCCATTCCATTTACCTCCCCAGTCCCCCCATGACTCTTAGCCAAACACACCAAACGTAAGCACCCAGATGACATTGCTTTCCTGCAGAATTTAGGATTTTAAAAGTGCTCCTTAGAAAAGCCATATGGCCTGCTGCTACGATTCTGCAGTGCCCTACAGCATTAGGTATATAATAAGTCATGCCAAGGATGGGATTGCAAATTTAAGACCAGCTTTCAGAGATAATATAATGAGCTGATCTCTTGCTCTGTGTAGATATAGCTGATCTAATTTTTTTAAGCAAAATTAAGGAGGCAGATTAAAAAATGGTTCAGTTACAGCTGTGTTATTCTCCTTACTGAGTTTGTAATTTAAGTCAATTACACACCAGCCAGTTGCTGGAAGTCTTTTGTTTAGGGCACCATCCTTTGACTTTACAGGCACACAGACAGGATCCAGCTGTGCACCAAGCAAAACTTGTTGCACCATAAACTAGATAAAGACTTTAATTAACACGTTATATAGGACCGGAGAAGCCAGTCATTAAATCTTGATGATAATGAGACCCGCATACCTGACTCATAATCAACTTATTTTTTACTCCAGTGTTGCTGTAACTCAATGAGAATCTCAAAGATTGAAAAGAAAAAAAAAATTCTCCACATTTTCACTGGGAAATTTTGTGCAATCACAAGTATTTTCATAAAGCTTATTTTATCTTTTCCATGACATATTCAGTTCTTTTCAGCGATACTCTCCCCCATCACTACAAACAACTTTTCAAGTAAAAAAAAAAAATTGTAAATTATGAAAGAGGTCACAAAATGGGAAAATATGCAAATTGGAAATATTGCAAATATAACTGGCATAATTACAAATCCAAGTATATTTTAGAGACGCTTCTTGCCTAAGCAATACTCATATTATGACAATCCCATGTACTTAAATACCAGCATGGTTTCCACTAAAAAGAGAGGGAAGAAGAGGACTCTTGTAGTAATTCAGCTAATAAGTGAAATCAGTACAATGCTGAAAGGAGCAAACATGGCCAGACTGACTGAACAGAGTGAGGGGCATGCCTGGAATGAGTAGTTACTACAAGGAGATGAAACCAAGAAGGGAAAATGAAATTATGGCATCAGAGAAAAGGGCAGTATGGACACTCATCTGCAGTTTGTTAGGAATGGAGGTAAGGAGAGGGAGAAGCTTCCTGCAATATGTTTGAGCACAGTGAGCTCTGCTGAGCAGCCTCTCCAAGGAATATGACAGGGATGCACAAAGCACACCACACTTAGTGAAAAAGAGCAAACTAATGAGCATAAAGCCACACAGCAGCCAAGGATGTTCATTGCCTAATATTCACTAGTGAATATGGACATTATGGAATATTAGTTAAGCTCAATATTTACAGAAATAATGATCCTAAAATCTACACTACTCTAAGGCAGAGCCGGAGCTCAATTCTACAAACTCCCAAGGGAAGGAAAAGCCACACTGAAGTCTGGAACTCCTGAAATTTTGCTGGTATGTAAATCTGCTACCTCCCATGTGCTTGTTGAATCTGGGTGTGGGTAGAGACAGCCAAAAGCAGCTGGTCTCTGAAATTACACTTTTGGTAAGCTGAATCACAGTTTCTCCTCCATATCAGAATGCAACAGGCAGTCAGACAGCAGCTGACATGCAAATACCAAAAGCAAATCACAGTAGCTCAGAAAACTGAGATGAAATAAAAGACAGCTTGCTTGTGTCTATGGCTCTAAGGAGACAGAAAATACATAACTCTGCCAGAATCCTGTCCTGCCATTCTGGGCTCTCATATGCCACAATTATTCACAACACTTCTGTGCCTCAGTACTCGAAATACAGGAATCCCACAAATCCCAGCACAAAGCAACTGCTGCAGTATCCAGCCAAATCAGTGGAATCCCCCTCAGTCTATGTTTATGCTTTCCTTTGGGTCCTCTAAACACCAGATTTTAAAACCTGACTTTTCAGTTGGATGCTGATGGCATCCACTGACTGGAAAGCAAATCCAAGTGCCCTCTCGAGAAGAACCATTTTTGTAGTTATTGATGAAAATCTGTTTTGCCCTGGCACAGAGTTGTATTTTGCATGTACTCTTTACCAGTAACCATCTCTGAGCCTAAATATGACTACTATTCAGGCTGATGCCTTGTCCACAAAATGAGTCACATTATTCTAAAGTGTAATTATTTTAAACCAAGCTAATTATTTCTGTATGGAAAGTTACTAATAGTTGAGTTTAACTCAGCTGAAATTTGATTTTAGAAGTCAGTCAGGAATATGCTGACACTAAACTGAAAATGAGACTATTGAAGAAAGAAGTTTCAAACAAATTAAATACAGCAAGTTTACATATAGGTAGGCCTATGAAGGCCACACTGAGCACTAATTTACTCCAATTATTTTAGTAAACGTAGCAATTTCACACTAACTATAGATTTATAGATCCTTTAGAGGATCGGGAATTATTTCTATTCAAATCTTATCCTACCTGAGATCTTAAGGTCCATAGAGTGACTCACGAGAAGCTTATTTAAATACTTTTTATCAGAAATTCATAATATTTTTCTCACATACAAACCTTCATTTGATCTCAAAAATCAGATTTCTTTCTACAGCTTTAATTGCAAATGAAACCCAAGGTTTAAGCAAAAGCAATTCTACTTTTAAGGCTGAGATCACTAGCATGTAGAAGATCCACTCGCTTTTCTTCCCCAGGCAGTTGAACATAATTTATATTCTGCTTGCAAACAGTTATTTCAGAAACCCTCAATTTTTGATGTAATGTGTATCAATTAACATAGAATCCTGTTTTAATGAGAACAGCATTTAGAAATTGAATAAGACTAAGACTGTTTGAGACATTCCCACTCTAGTCACAGCAGCCAGAAACAAACATGCCAAGCTTCAAACAAAAGAAGGAAAAAATCCAGGAACTAGGAATTCTAGAAAAATCCAACTGCCAAGCACACAGGAGAGAGAGATTTTTACTTTTATTAGGGAGGAAAACCAAGACTGTGCTGAGGAAAGAGAAGACAGAAGACTGAAAAAATCGGAAGTGCTGGGTGTTCAATCATAAGAGGGAACAGTCTAAAGAGGAATGAGAGCTGCATGCCCTGCAAAAGTAGTGCACACATTTGGAAACAAGATTTTCCAGATCAGGACCCTTGGCTCTCTTATTGCATTGCTGGCTGAGAAGAATTTGCTGGTTTCAGCTGAGATACCAGACATGCAATTTGGACTAAGATGTAATAACAAGGTGCAATAACAGAATGGTTGCCAGTGGGGTGGATAACATGGGAAACACCAGAAGCCTTTTCAAAACAGAGGCAGCTATTTTCACTCAGTTGAAAAACAAGTTCTTTTTGGTCCAAATTACCATCTGCTAATAGCTTATATTATGAACCAATTAGCAGATAGCAGAGACAGTGGGACATATGTTTTCTAGTGTCAATTCCTACAGCTGCCTTTGTCTCAGGTCCAGTTTACACCAGTTAACACAAGTGACACCACCAAACGTTGTGCTAACAATAACACCAGGCATGTGATCCATCAAAGGGCTGGTGACAGACACACTAATCCATAAGCCACTTGTTCTAATAAGTGCTGAGATCCTGAAAAATAGAGAAATACAGGGAACATGCATTTTGTAGTAGTCTACATGAGACCCATGCCATGATATGAGTCTATAAGCAGACTGCAGACAGTGGAATTAAGTCCAGTGCATTTTTTCCCTCCTGTCAGGGTGTCTGTGTAGTACTAGAGTGCAAATCCTCTGGGGATATCTGGGAATTGATTTGTGAAGTGAGATGTAAGTGCTTCACTGGAGGTTTTACCTGTCTGACTTTTTCTGTCACAAGCAAGTTGAGTGCAGACAAGAGGCTGTCTCTGGGCATAAAGGCCAATCTTCTCATTCTTTCCTGCTGCTGGCATTTATCCCCTTCCTCTAACAAGATTTGCAAATCAGAAAAGGAATTCTACTACAAAGTGTCTTAACTTTAACCAAGGGGCATGCAAAACAAAATCATGTGATGAAGTATATATTTGCCTCAGCACAGCTGCATCACTGCACAAAAAATGCAAACATCTTCCTGAATATATCACAACACTAAGTTCTGATTACTCTTCAATCATACTCACTTTAAAACTGCATTTTAGCTATACATGAGAATAAGACAGTATGTGAAAACTCCCACAGAACTGCAGCTTCCACCACTCTCAACCTCCTCTCCACGGAAATCCTCATTCCTCCCCTTTTGTATTCTTCTGCTCATGCTCTTAATGTTACGGTTCCCTTCAACAAGATTATCAGCATCTTTTTCTAAGGCAAGATAAATAAGTATGATTGCTCTGTCCTAGACAAGGTCCACCAGCAATCCCACTATCACTTTAATCAAAATCACCAGTCAAAATGTGTTTCCAATGAAATTGCTCCTTTCTTTGATAAACCACTCTCTATTAGTTTTATCAAGGTTTTCCCTGCTGCTGATTTTGGCTGATATGTTTGTAATTGACAACTTGACACAAGTCAGTACCTTTTCTGAATATTAATGATACAGTCTACTCCCTAATCTTTAGAAATGTAATGCTAAAAGCTAAAAGTGTTATTTTTCCACTCTCAGAATTCAGAGAAATGGTGTCAAGACTTTTAGACCTGACTTGCAGCTGCAGCAATATTAAAACTAAAGGAGCTTTGCTAAGCCTCACCTTAAGGCAGCAAATCACACACCAGTACAGTCATGAGAGGATAACACTGGACAGTTTTGGCCAGCAGGGTCAAGCTCCCAAGGATTACTAACTCACATTTTCCATATTTACCATCAGGTGACATCAAAATTCTCTTTGCAGACTCAGGAGAAATTGCTTTTTTCTCTACCTCGTAGCCTCCTTGGCAGGCAGGATCACTCCTTACATGGGCAGAATTCCCGGGGTCAGTGGAAAATTTTCCAGAGCATTTTCCAGAGTGAAACCAGGGAACACTAGAGACAAAATATCAATATGAGTGGTACTTCTTTATTACCCATTCCCAGTTCCCATTCATCAAAGGACTGGTTATCTCTCCTCCTGCCCTCTCTGCAATATACTTTCAGCTGTGTATTGTAAACAAGCAGCCAGGGCTTTTTTTAGCTGTGTAATTAGAAGCCATTGTTTCCCTGTTTAATTTCTCTTTCTGTAACATAGCTCCCAGTCATTACCAGACAGCAGTTGTGCTCTTATTACTGACCCTGCTGTCTAGATACCTACACAACTTATTATCCACTCTCACTTTTCCAAATAAGGACCTTAATGAGGACAAAAATAGTCATTATCCCTACAAATGTGTATTAAAACACTTACATTTACAATTCAAATTGTAAGCAGTGAGAGAGCATATAGGTTCAGAATCTTTTTTTTAAATACCTCCTTTATGACCCTGTGAAATAATTCAATAATAATGATATTTTTGCAGTCACTAGAATCTGATGTTTTGTAACCTCTGACATACCTACTGCAGAAGGTTTATTTCCTTGGGTTATCTCCAAAATGGCTTTTGGTATTTCAACAAATTAAAAAGTTGTTTTAAAAAAAAAGAAAGAAAGAAAGAAATCCTGGATTACCACTAGAAATGTGTTCACAACTTTTTTTAAAGGTTGTTATTCCACTTAACTATATAATTGTAATAACATTACAATATTAATGCCGGATAAATCTAGAGACAGGATTGAATATTTTTCTTCAGTTTTTAAATCAGATATTCCTGGCAAAGAAAGCCTTCCCATATGCTGATCACTTATATAGAGGGAACTGTAACAGTAATATGTTCAAATAACCCAGTTATGTTTGTTACAGGTTTTAGCAAATACTAACAAGCAATTTTCTGCTTTGCACACAGCCTGCCAGTAGTGGCCTGGGGATCTGAAGGGATAATTGGATTTATTGTCCACCAGAGCCCACACTGAGAAGGTTATCATTACTTATGAAGATGCAAATGTCTGAGCCCGAGTATCATCTTGCACAGGCCACTGTACAAGAGAGTGAAATCTCTTGAAGACAGCTCATTTAAAACTTATTCACACTGGCAACACAGATGAAAGTACACACAAAACTGTCAATGATACTTGGCATTATCCCATAAAATCTGCCTCCCCATTTGTAGAACTGCACCATTTATTTTGGCTACAAGTCACAATTCATTGGAATTACCATTTCAAGACACCATTAAATTCTCCTTTCCTGCCCTTATTTCACCTAAATTGTTCAAATTCTCCTCTATTTTTTCTTCAACAGCAAAGGTTTTTGCTAGAGTCAATCCAGGACTTGGCACGAATACTTATGAAAAAATTTATTACCCTAAACAGTTACATTTATAGATTCATTTGTTTTTGTCAAAACAATTTGTACCATTCCTTCTAGTTCCTAACCTGGACAGCTCTTTGCTGACTCGGAAGCTTGCATTTGCAATGCCTTTCCAACTGATCCCATGCTGAAAATATATCTTTCCTGTATCAAAAAACAAACAAAACAAAACCAAAAAAAGCTGCAAAACAATCAACCCCCCTAATTTTATTGAAATTTCTCCAGTAAGCTACCCTTGCATCAGCCAGGAACAGTTCTTTCTCTGAGAATTAGAAAGTAAATTCCTGCCCCTGTAACATTGCGAAGATGCCCTCAGCTCCATGCTAAACAAGTCAGTAATGAGCCAGGGATTTAAAGCACATTAAGCCTGGCTCTAAAAACAAGGCTATAATCAAGCAAGATGAGAGATCTGATGACTCAGCAAATTAAATTTCCATAAGGATTTCATTTCATTGACTACATTTACATCAACAGATGAGAAAATCTCAGAAGTCATAACACGGATTAGTGCAGTCTAATGAGGCACACAACAGAGGGGGAATCAAGTCAACAACTTACCTTCTATTTCCCTTATTTTAACCATTAATGCATTAATCAGCAAGTCAACAGCATTCTTGGCAAAAAGCTCTGGGGTTGAACATTTTGCATTGGGTGCACAGGAAGTCCCAATGCAGCAATGCAGGGCTTTGGGGCCCTCCTCTCCCCACAGCTCCAGCAGCTGGCTCAGTGTGTGAGAAACCAGGCTTCTCCCTCCTCCCAGGGCAGGCAGCACCCACCAGGCAGGCAGAGAGCACCTGCAGCCATCCCACAGCCCAGGCAGGGAATAAATTAATTTGCAGCTTCATTCAATACCCAAGGTGGAAGAATGGCAGAACTGAGATGAAAAGAAGACAAAAACTCCGGCTTTCTTGTCATTTCTTTCCTTTATGTCAGGTAAAAGTAAAAGTTCTTTAGCAAAGGAAACCCCTGATTAAAAACACTCCAGTAAGGGGAGCCAGTACTGAAATTATAAACTTTAGCCAGGAGAGCTTAGGGCTTGTGAAAGGCTTCAGCCCATAAATCTAATCTCTTCCTGTAATGTGCCCCAACTGCATCACAGTCATACTTCAAAAGGCAGAATCAGAGCAATTCCTCTTCCCCAGCCCTGCACACATGGAGCTGGGGATGTATCACATCCCTGCAGTATACAGCCTCTGGCCCTGTCCCAGCCCCCGGGCCCTGCAGCGTTAGCAGCATTCTCAGAGGACCCAGACTCGGTGTGACAGCCTGCAGACATCTTTGTTGCCCAGAGATGGCATCCGCTCCTTTTTATATCCTAAATAAATCCATTCTATGCCCTATCTGCCCACAGTAGTTCTAAGGGAACAATAAACCCCCATAGTCCATCTCGAGTGGCCTTTAATTATGCAGTCACAATCCCTGCAAGGCTCTGCTCTTTAGGGCTCTTAGAGAAGTTTTTAATTCCTTTTTCCTTCCAATACTCTCATCAAGGCATGGAAAGAATAAAGCAGAATGAGTTCCAATCCAAGCTTGGGGGATTTTTGACCTGACCAAACAGCAGACCTGCTTTGAGCTGCTGGGGCTCTTCCTTCCTGTCTCCTTTGATGAAATGGAGATCCACACGTGGAAACTGGCCAAGGGAGCACCCAGCAACCTGCTGGTGCAAAATGGCCTGAAGACTGTGTGCATCTAAGAGGCAGGGGTTGTGTACACCTAATCTCTCCATCATCAGTTCCTACATGGCCTATTCTGAGCACAATCAATGGAAAATACAGGAAGGAGTTGTTAATATGGGCCTTCTCAGGTATCAAACCAAACTGTAGCTTCAGCACACGGTGGGACTTCTGACCCACCAGGCTTCCATCAACCACAGCTTTCCCCAAGGAGCCCACTTCCCCCAGCTCGTCCCCAAAGAGCCATTCCCTGTGCACAACATGAGCCACTCCTGGTAGGACTGCAGCACTGTTAGCAGGCTGTTTGAGAGACACAACCACTGTCCAAGCAGTCACTGCTCAGTCCCCCACCACTCTCATCCTGTCTGCATAATGAAAAATCTGTCACCCTCTCTGACTTGGCCAGAGACTGGCCCTCTCTCAGGATAGTGCTCAGCAGAGGCAGGGCTTCAACAGATGGCAAGAAAATGACACAGTTCGAAATCTGAATGTGATGCCACAAGATCAGAGCAGTGCAGATTTGGGTGTTTTGAGTAACAAACTCAATGGAAAACATTACAACTGTGGAATCAATAAGACATAGGTGAAAAAATAAATTAAATGTACCCTCATACAGTAGGGAGTTGGTGTGCTTTGTTGAAGGATGAAACAACAGGTTTACTTCTCCAGAATGTTGCAGTTCCTTTAGGATTTCTTCACATGTTTCCCGTTTCCCTGCTAATTGTAAAGCAATATTAATCAGTAAATATCTCTGCATACAACACACCAAGCACTGAGCATTAAAAGATGTAGTAGACAGATTTTGGTCAAGTAGTTATGTTTCACATACCATCAGCTGTTTCTTGTAGAGGTAATGTACCACAGCTGAAAATGAGGACTAAAACTGCCTTAAACACACTCTGATTTTGCACCTTGCTGCTTTGCTGAAAGTGAAAGCATGCATGAAAGGATTAAGTAATTGAATCATCTATCACTATCAATATCCAGAGAAGACAGGCTGAAACAAAAGACTAGGGAACTTCTGAGATCAAATCAGGATAACTCAAAAGAAATACTCAAAAATTAATTTGAAAAACTATATCACGATTTCTTCCCCTTTTTATGAGTTTTTTAACTCAAAAGTGTTTAAAATACCAGCATATCACAAACACTGTACCTTCTTCATATCAACCTACATGAAATGATGCCTTTGGTTCTTGAATTTTTTGATAACCAACCAATATACCACATAATGAACAAGTACCTAAACACAATGTAAGGGAGTCCCATAGAAAACACTAATAACTCATTAGGTATTTCAGAAGTTAAGCCATTTATCAGGTCTCCTCTCTGCCTGGAATTAGAGGCAAAGAGTAGCACAGTGATTATTTCACATCTGGCTCTGGTGTTTGCTCAGCTGTCTGTCACCATCTGAGAGTGACACTGAATCACCCCAGATCATGCAACAGCAGTAAGAAAGTTACCACATAGGATTTATTACCTACGCTCCCATAAAACCTTCTGGGCCATACATGTGGAACTGAAAAAGAAGGCAAATGTAGAGATAAAGACGAGCAGAGCACTGTGCCTTGTCCCAAGGGAAAGCCACATGATGTCATATTAGGTCATTTTAGTTTAGTCAGGAAGTGAGTATGTTTCCTTGGAACCAAGGATTCAGGTCAAGAACCATGGACTTGAATCTCACTTAAACTCATTTTATAGGGAGCTTTCAAAATGCAGCTGGTGTGGATCCTGTGTTACTCTTTCCCAAGAATGCTCATCACAGCAGCACCTACAGACTAGGCAAGGACCAGACTCCACTGTGCAAAGAGACAGAGGGCAGGCATGGAGGGGCCTGCTGGGGAAACCATGAAGGGCAGTGCTGATGGATGGAGCAGAGAGCTGCAGGGCAGCACAGTGCACAAGGGAAACTTCTTATTTATTGAAAGCTGTTGCTCAAGCTGTTACACAATTTACACAAAAGCTGTTGCAGACAAAGTCTCCCTTGAATGAGGGATGGCCTCAGATCCAGTTTGCTTCTTTCTAGCCCAAGGCACAACTCATTCAAGACAGGCTGGATGTTACTCCTGTGAAATATTTAGCCTTAATTTTAAGACAGAAAAACAACAACAACAAGCAACCACTATTACACCGAAACCCTGCAGCTAAAGGTATCAAACAGCATTTCCTCCCCACTCCTTCACACAGGCCCACTGGCTCCATCCAAGATTACTGCTGATCTTCTGGATCTTGAAATTAGTTTCTGAAAACTAATGGTATCCCTAAGGTACTTTAGGCTGTGCATTCTGAAGGATTTGGGTAAATTACATTGTCTTTTAACTGATTTCCCTGCCCACGTGTGCTCTGTGCTCCCAAGGCACCTGGACACCCAGACTCTCTCCATTCCCCCCCTAGGGAAGACAACCTTCCCCAAAAAATCCTTCTGGAGTACTGTAAACTCAGTTAAACTGCATGAAAGCAAGTAATTGAAACAGATCCCATACAACATTCAAAAATCAAGCCTTAACTACAAACTGGGGAAACATCAAAAAGATCAAAGACTGAGGCAGGTGAAATCATTTCACAGAAGATCCAGACAGAACAGATTACAAAAGATTAGAGGGTTAAAAAAGCTGTTTAGGTCCGTTTTGACAGAACTTCTTCCACTCCCTCATCACAAAAAAAATCTAGAACAGCTGATGCTGTAACTTTCCAAGTTTATCAGGTATTGACTTTTACTTTCTATAGCTCTTCATCCCTACATCCACCCACACTACCCACAGAACTAAAATTTGTTCTGCAAACATAAATCAAAAGTTTTTTCAGGGCATTATTCCCAATGTATCATAAAAATGTTTTGTATCCTCTCCCCAGCAGAAGCCTGAGAATATTATAGAGGAAAAACTACAGAAAAAAATAAATGTCCATGTGATTTAAAAAAAGGAGTAGAGCTCTTGAAGTCCCAAATTCAACAACCTACATACATGCCTAACTTCAGGAAGGGAAAAGGACTTGAGTAGCTGTTTCAAGCCTTCAATGAGTTGAGGTCCTACACACACAGATTTCTTCCCTCTTCCTTTCAGAGATGTGAATTTTCTGAAGTTCCACGAGCATCTTTAAGTATTCAGCAGCAAAGATTCAGATCATAAAACAAGCTGAAATAACATCAGTAAGTTAAAACTTTTGACAAGGTTTACCTCTGTTTAATTTTCAGTGTACACAGAATGCCAAATCCTACTTGCTTTTCATATGCAATTAATCCTACCAAAATCCTTTGGGACTACTTCTGAAAGTAAAATGAGCAGGATTTAGTTTTTAATCCAACAGTGACAGGAAGGCAAAATATGATACAGTGTTTTATCCCCAGCAAAGAGCCCTGGCACTAAATCCCCCTGAGTGAGTAAAGCATCAGTGTGCATTCTGCAGCTAATCTGGCAACAGAGCAATTTTCTGTTTATAATTTCTATTTTTGCCCAAATGACTACATAGAGGCAGATGGTCACACCAAAGGAGGATAGTTCTGGAAAGAAATCTCCATCCCTGAGGAATAATTCACAAGACCAGTCTGAGGACTGCCAAAGTAAGATCTTTTGCCAGGCAGCTGAATCACAGCCCACTTAACACCTTCAGGTTCTGGCTTCTGTATCACATTCTTACCTCCTAATAAATACAGCACTGAGGGGGAAAGAGCAAAAAGACATTTCTCTGACTGGAGAGGGCTTTGAATGCTAATGACTGGATGCTGAGACTCATTTGGAGTTTTTATCATCTAAAGCAAGCTTTTCTGACTGCATTTTCTCCATCCCTAGGAGTATGCCCTAGGTTACTGATTATCTGCAATCTCATCATCAAGTTTTCAAGAAAGATACTTGTTTCTTTCAGGCTGCAATGGCTCAAGCAAATCAAGTTTCTAAAACACAGGTCATACAAATCTGATTTCAGCCAAGGGTTTTAATCTCCCTCATAAATTTCCACTGTGTTCCAACACCAATTAACAGGGCCATCTTTCTTTAAAACAAGTGAGAAAATGAGGAATTTTAAGAATTATTTATTAAAATACATGAGATAGTATTGCAACCCCTAGATTTTTTTTATTTGAATGCTGAATTTTCCTTTCTCTGAATTTTCAATATGCAAAAAATGTTTTTGATCAGCAATAAATTAATATCTAAAACCTTCAGCGCTGTCAGGTGGTAAGAATGATTTTTCAACAGTGAGATGAAATCAAATGGTACTGTGATCAACAAGGTGAAGAGTTGCCAGTTCTGATTTTGATTAACTCAAGTTTCAGAATTAAAAATGGGTTTAGAATAGTGGAAGTCTTCTTACCTGTTTTGCTTGTCTGCAGACAAAGCAAGACATCATTCTTCCAGGCATTTAGACTTGGCTGAGATACCTTCTTCATAAGCTTGAGGGCTAAGGAAAGAAGTTTTAATTTACATTTTAAAATACCAGATTACATTTCATCCTACAAATCATAAAATCTGCAAGCTTGGAATCAAAAAGTATCTGTGCTATATCCTCATTGAATAGCTTGGGAACATTTCAGCCTTTTGTCCTCTGTCCCTAGTGATAATAAATATAAAGTTTCCAATGCTAAATTTGGTTGCTTGCTAGACTTAAACTGCTCTGTTAGAATTTCCAAATTACATAAGCAGAGAGAGTTTCTGAAACATGGCTTCAGGGAAAAATCACAGCTACAAAGTGTTACTAGATTTAAGAACTGAAGAATTACCAGCTATTTAACTTCAGCAGAAGAAGTAGAAATAAGTAAGATGCCCAACACCCTTGGCAATCTCCTGGAAAACAACAGTCAACTTCTTATTTGCATGAGAGCTGCTTTATTCCCAGTCAGGTGTTTGGGGTCAGACCAGCTGAGTCAGCCATTGCTGACTGGCACCAATCAGACTGGTATCCTACTGATTTCTGCTGGGCACACGCATGAACAGCTCCCTCTGACTTCCAGGGCTACCACAAAACTGTCTCATGACTGAACCTGGCCCTACAGGCCTTAGTCAGTGACAAAAACCTATCCAAAAAAAGTGATGGAAAGGATGAATGAAAGGAACTCCATTTGAAAGGAACTCTGTTTGTTTCAGAGCTGGGAAAGTAAGATTAAAATTACATTAAAAATGTCCCATAGAAATCTAAGGAAACATTAATTGCTGCAGTAAGTCTCCCTTCAGTGCCTTACTATGCATGGAAAAGTTGGAAGAGACAGAACATACTCCCCATGATTCAGGTAGACCATTTTAGATAGGACTCAGAAAAGCTGAACAACCTGAGTAAAATTACCAAGGGAAATGGAGCCAGGAATAAAACTCAGGTCTGCTGACTACTCACCACTCAGCTCTTGCATGTAACGTGTGGGAAGAGAAATGGCATACTGCATTCAGGATGTCAGGATGCACTCCTACAAAAGTAAATGATTCATACAACTCCATACCAGCCAACACTTCCCTGCATCTACAATCAACTCTGTTTAAACATTTAAGACAATGGCACCACTCACTTCCAAGTCACAGTTCTCAAGAAGGAAGAACATTCAAGGTGATTTTCTCTGCTTGCTAAGAACAGCTGATGCCCATCTGTTGAGATCTGTTTTGACAGAATTTAATTCCTTCACAGGTTTGTTTTCGGGGTTTTTTTATGTGTTTATCTTTTTTATAATGCTGTCTATCTCACTTCTCTTAAAAGCAGAGTCCTAATCATGATGCATTCAGGTAGTCATGGGCTTGTCTGTTCACTAAAGATTTAGAAAGAGAAAACAGTGAATGAACTGTCAAATTGTAAATCTAAATAAATGTGAACAGTGAAGGTTATTTTTTTTCTCCAAAGCATGCAGGAAATAGCTGGGGATATTGAAAAACACAGTTACAAAAGAAACAAAGACCAAAGGAGAAACAGTGCAGACATAAAGGGTACACCCATCCATATATTGAATACTGCAGGAATTTGTCATCATTTCATCCCACAAACCAGACAAGAAGAACAGAGATAAGGAGCAACAAAGATGATCAGAGGCCTTCCTACAGAACAGGGTAAGAGATCAGGACTCTGGTTTAGAAAATAGGTGACTAGAGATTCACCACACTGCAAACACTGCAAGGAGAATTAGCAATTCAGCTTCCCACAATGGCAGAACTACAGAAAACCCAAGAGTATAAAATGCAAATCACAAAGTTCTTCCTCACAATAATCAGTCAAACAGAAGTATTCATCATAGAATCATTGAGAAAGTATAGAGTGGTTCAAATTTAGATTTGATACAGTCATAGAAGACTGGTTCACCAGAAATTTTCAAAGAAATCCCTAAATTACTGACTGAGTTTAGGAAGATAAACCATGGAAAAGGGCACTCAGATCATGCTTTGTGATCCTTCTCTGAAAGGCTCTGCTATACTGGCCATCACAGGTAGTATAAATTTAAATGGCTTTTAGATACAAACCAGCAAAGAAGTTCCTGTTTTCAGTCTGAGGGCCTTAAACATTTCCAGAACTGGAATTAACAGGATTGTCATGAAAAGTGAAAAATCATTAAAACTAACAGATTTTGGACAAGCAGATGAAACTCAGGTAATGAAATAGATTTAAATGACTGCCAACAGATCTACACAGTCTGGCCAGAAGTAGTTTAACAAAAGTTGGCATTTCCTTAGAAAACTGGGAGAATACCTGGTCCTCATGTGACCAGGTTCATCTAGATCATTATATATGATACAGTAACAGAATAAACTGAACTGTGTGCAGACCATAACAACGACAGGAAAAGCTCGTAATATTGTTAATTCCTTTTTCTATCAACACAGGAAGCAAATAAATTACTAGAGAACTACAGGTCTTTATCCTGCTCAACCACCTTTAGTTTGACCTAAGAATGCCTCCTGGGTTCACAGCTGGATGTTTTTAAGCAGAACCTGAGTTCTGAATATCTGCTGTAGAAATTCTTCAAGAGCCAGTAAAAGCAATTTTCAGAAAGCCATCTCCTTCCTCTTCAAAACAATTGAATCTACAGCAGCTGTGAAAAGTGATGAATGCTTCCTGTCACCTTTGTATCACAGCTTTCTGACAGCATCAGTGACAAAATCTGGCACACAATCTCCTCCCAGATTAATACCAGGCATGGAAGTAGACATCCATGGAGAAAAAGCAGAAGTTCTTTAAATGCAGCAGCACAGTATTCCCCAGATAGCCTGGGGATAATCTATATGAGGCATCCCAAGCAGTAGCAAGGCCATGCCCTAAAGAAAACTGGATTAAAGTATTCTTTGTGAATAGAACATTCTAAATGCATTCCTAGCTCAAGGTTAAATACTGTTTCTTTCTAAATATCACCCATGAATTAAGATCACATTATGATATCTGTATCTTTTATTTCAAAGAAAGATTTTCCTCAGAGATCCCCAGAAGCTGGGTACAGCTAATCAAATTAACCTTGAATGACTTTCCATCTGTGCCCAGCACAACTAACTAAACAGAGGAGGCAGGAGCAGCCCAGGGGAGGAGCCTTGCTGGTTCTTTCTGACTTCCAACCCACCAACAGTTTGTTTGGCTTGTTAGAAGAAAAAGCTGTCTGCACAGCCAGGCCTGCAGACTGCTGGGTTCAGGTCTGCCACCTTTATGTATCAAGCCAAACCTGTATGGCCTGTACCACTCTGCCCCAAGTTTTGTGTCAGGGAGTACAGAAAGCTGGGAAACACAGGGATTTGAAATGCAGCCTCAATTTGCCCAGTGCTGGAATGGCAGGTAATGGTCCCATGAGAGAAAACCATTTGCTTATTTCACTGCTCATCCCCAGCAGTTCTGCAGTGCCCATTTCTGCAGCGAGGCTGAATGAAAACACTTCCTTCTGCAGGAGCTTGTGTAAACAGAAATACTGCAACCAGCCTCACCTCAGCACAAGGGAGAATTTCTGGCAGCTTTCATTTTATCAAGTAATAAGAAATCTTTCAAATTCTCCACTCGGAAATCACTTCAGTCAAGTTGATTAACAAAGCAATTCTCTTAATTTACAAGTTAAATGCAGAGTGGAGCCTACAGAAAACAGCCCAAATACCTGCAAACAAGATTTTTCTTTCAGTCATGCAGATGTGTCTGCCTTGATTCCCAGCGATAATTGTGGATGCACAATACTGTTGCCTTATAAATAACACCTCTATTTCCATTCAGGAGTCTGTTTCCCACACTGAAACAATGTCACTGACAATAGTTTGTAGGGCTAGAGCTGACATCCCCCCTTGTTCAGAATGTACCTTTACTGCCATACATATCTGTAAGACAAAATGTTATCCAAGTACCTTTTAAAGGTGAAGAAACAGCTGTTTAAGAAGCAAGAGTGACTTCACCAAATCAAATATAATATGAAAAATATAAGGATAGTAGGGAGGGGGAGGAGAAAAACATACAAATAAACCCCAAACCAGCAAAGAATGTCTTCCGACGCAGCTACCTCCACAAATCCTTATTCCTCCCTGTTCCTACCCAATCTCAAGTAATGCTGCTTGTTCAACACGAATAAAACAAAGTAAATTTCTGTCCATATGGTCTCTTTAAACTGAGATCTAAAAATAGACATTCAACAAGAAGGCTTAAACAATTTTATCAGTGCTTGATTTATTTCAGATTTCTGCTCTCTCTGGTCACAATTCAGTGCAACCCATAAATAAATTAGGCTGGTAAAGGAGATTGAATTTTTGAGGCCAGCACAGTAATTGAGGAATTGAACAGCCTGGAGGTTGAAATATCTCCTGGGATATAAGCCTTTGGACCTATTAGCAGCTGTCTATTGCTTTTCCAGCCATGGACACCTATGACCACGTCAACATAGGGAACTGATTTAGGGCTCTTTGTGTCACACACAGACAGATCTCGTATGTGTGCTGGGCTCCACCGTGCTGTTACTCTGAAGCAAGAATATCTCAGGAAAATCTCTGACTAGAAAAATTTCAGAACTATGGGAAGGCCCAATTTGCCATCAAGAAAGTCTGCATCAGCTCAGCACGATTTGATTATATAGAAAGCTGTATTTTACCCTTTTTCCACACTGCATTAGCACTTGTAAAGGAAAGACTGAAAGTGAACCCTGAAAGAAGGAATTTGCATTTTTTTCCTTAAAAGCCAAACAAACAAGCAAAACCAAAACCCCACCATCACCCGCCCTTCTTTTCGGCATTCCCTCAGGACCAACCTTGGAGCAGAAAACCTCCGCAGACAACCGAAGTAAGACGCTTGGATTGCAAACCCAATCCCTGAACAAAGGGAAGAAGAAAAAAAAAAGAAAAATAAAATCTGCAGGCCTTACTGTGCCCGAAGGCACGGAGTGGGCCGGGCGTGCAGGGTGTGCCCGAGCTCCCCGGCGCTGTTCCGGGCCAGCCGTGAGGGCTCTGGCTCAGCACCGCGCCCTGCCCTGCCCGGCCCGGCCCGGCCCGGAGCTGCCCTGCCCTGCGCGGCCCGGAGCTGCCCTGCTCTGCCCTGCCCTGCCCTGCTCTGCCCTGCCCTGCCCGGCCCGGCCCGGAGCTGCCCCACCGCCGCTCCGTGTGGAGCCACGTCCCAGTCGCCGCTCCAAGCGCAGAAATCGGCACCACCACCCTCCCGCACGGCCCGGCATCCCACGGAACCACGCGAACGCTCTTTGCAAGGGTGGGCACTGGAGTGGGCCGCGGCTGCCCGGCAGGACGGCTCCCCTCACACCTCCCCGAGCGGCCGGGCTGGGACAGGGACACACCGGAACGAGAGGGACACTTGATGAAGGACATAAAGGGCACTCTGCGGGACTCAGGGCAGGGCTGGAACCCCTGCTCTGCGCCCTGAGGCTGGAAGTGAGGGAGCAGCCAAAATCTGTTAGCATGAGGCTGACCTCCTCCTCACAGAAAAAACAGCGTTTTAATCACCAAGAGATAGATTAAAAATGGAAAAGAGGAAATATGAGAAAAAGACGCTTACTAAATCACCATTAAAATACACATTTCCAGCTTTTGTAGTCTGAAAAAAGAAAGAAAACAACTATACATCTGGTTTTGTTTTGTAAGAAAAGATGACAGCAACTGAAAGTAAAAAGCATTTGCTGGAAATTGGTTGTGACTATGCCATTTGTTCTGATCGAGCCTATCAGCTTGTTTTGAAGAAAGGCTCCTGACTGCATAAAGTACAAACACAAAATAGCAATAGTGTGTTAGACCTGGTAAATGCCAAGAAGACAGACAGTATAATGGAATTCAGCACTACCAGTTATTCATAAATAATTCTCCTGATTAAATATTCACACACCATCATCATCGTTTGTCTTGTAAGTCTGTTCTCATAGGCACCTTGTGCTCTGCTCCTACTGGATCTTGGCACAGACGGGTTTGGATGTGTGACACTAAACCGGGATCTCTCCTGAATCACAACGTGCTGCTCATACAGTGCTTGCTCTCGGGGACAAGGCAGGCCCTGCTCCCCAGGGACCGGGCACAGCTCAGCCCCACACAGGAGGCAGGTGAGGGCTTCCTCTGCCCTTCCTCTGCCTACCCCCAAACTCCTCTGGCAAGCCACTGTCTGATCTAGAGCTGTGCAAGAGGAAACAGGAATGTTTCCTTCCTCATATTTGGCAGTATTTATCCATGACCAGGATACCACTTAGTTGGACATTTTCTCTCTAAGTCTTGAAAACAAAATGCAAAATCTAAAGAACTGTTCATCTTAAGAACTGTTCATCTTAACTTTCATCTTTCTATTAGAAATGTGGTTGGACAGCCAGCCTCCTAAAAGAAAACCACCACTCCTCTGCAGCTCAGCAGCTCCCCATGAAGGTCTCTGCATGTAGTGGGTTATGCAGAGATGTGCAGAATGATCACCAGCCCCATGGTTTTCAGCTGCAGCTCTTCCCCACTCACCTTGTGCTCCAGCTGACAGACAAGAGGACACTACAGCAATCAAATTTTTAAGGAAAAAAAAAAAAAACATTACAAGGGCACCTTCTAACCAGGTGCTGCAAGCATGTTACTCATGGCAAGTTTTTTAAGCTCAGCTACCTCCTACATACTACAAGGTACACACAGCCAGCTGCTTCCCAGAGAAATGGCACATGGGCAGAGGGATAACTCAGGATTAACTTCCACAGCCCTTGCTTGCAGTTGTACCACTTCTAAGGCACACAGGCTGAGCAACTCATACAGCTGGCAGTGTGCAGGATTTGTGGTTGTAGTATACTCCTCAAATGGCTCCTAGCTGCTGCACAATGACTACTTCACTTACAAACCTTCATAGGAAAGGGTTAATAATCCTACAGACACACTTCTATAGAGCACACAAACCAGTTAATTATTGCAATTCATTTAAAGATGGGTGAACAGAACAACTACAGATATTATGTAATATAAATTATTTAATGTTAAACTGATATGAAGTAAAATATTTTATATAAATATTACCTAACAATCAGGTTCATTACCTTTGTCTGCTTTGTACAGATTTACTTCCCTATTTTTGGAGAAAATTAAAACTCGGCACTTGCTGAACATCCTATCTTTAAAATTTAGTAAATAAAAAGTTGTATGCAATATGATTTTTAGATGAAATATCCCACCTCAAGGATTAAGGACATCAAATACTACAATGGAAAAGGCCATTCAAAAAACATCACATTTTTTGAGCTGTTCATTAGTATGTTTATGTGAGGCTGTACAAATTAAGATGCTGCATCTCCCTCCACAAGCCCAAGCATCTTGGTGTACATATAGCACATATACACTGTATGTATACTGTACCATCTCAGTGATTTCACCCCATTGACACATTTTCTGCCCAACTTACCATATGCTTTTCAGATGGTATTTATATCACAGTTTGCACAGGAAAAACAGCAAATTTTAAATGATGGCACAATTTTAATTTCATCAAAATAAGGAACTCTATTGCTAAAATTCTTGCTAAAATATGTCATTTTCTAAATATCTGAACATAAGTCATAAATCAAGAGATAAACTGAGTACAATGCCTGTCCTTGTCACACACTCCCCAAGACTCCTATGTAAGTTTAAATATGATTCTTCTCTGAACTACACAATACACAAGTGGGTGTAGGTATGAGGTTTTCCAGTGATTGCTATAGTACATACCCAAATTTGGAATAGAACTACAAATTATTATTTTTGAGGATAACTAGCACAATATGGCAGCAACTACTATAAATGCCTTTGAAAGCTTTCTTTGATCACAGTGTTGCAGATAAACTGCTGGCTGTTTAAAACTATTTATCTCAGTGCTGACACACTGAATACGTACCACCACAATATGCAAAATACTTGTGATTTAGCAGCATCTTTTCCATCAAAATAATCCTGGGAGTCAGGTAAAAACAGTCTGAAGTGTGATTTATTGAGCATTTCCATCTGCCTGATTAGACATTAGATTTGAATTTTGGTGAGTGAGGATGATGGCAGGCCCAACTCCAGACTAGGTGATATCACCATTACTATTTTCCAAACCTAAGTCCTGCATCAACATTAGTTTTAGGTGTCAACTGCAGTGGAATCCTGGGGTGGCTGACTTTAAAAGGATATAAAACAAACACTATATTCTTCAAACTGAAAAATTTCCCCCAGGACAAGAGTAAGTCTGGACCACACTGGACTGATGAAAATTAATACATCCTGCCCTACATCGTAATCATTCAAATAGATTTTTATCTGCTTTTAGCACTATGGAAGAACAACAGACAAAGTAAGAAAAGCTCAGGGCCAGCATCTTTTATTACTTAATTATTTGCATGAATGTGGAAAAGTTATCCAGAAAAAGTGTAACTTTCCAAGGAGCACATGGCATCTCAAACAGTAAAGCCTCATTCTCCATCTTGCTGACAAGGTTTTCTCAAATTGCAGAATTTTAAGTACTGTCCAAACTAGTATCCATCCTATTATTTTTCAGTAAAAAAATAATTCAAATTGTAAATGACCATTATTAATTAACATTTACTTTTCTTCAACTGTAAGCATATTTCTCAATTATGTCAGGTGAGGCAGTAAGGAACTGTTAATTGCTGAAGACACATAAAAATAGCAAATAAAAGCACTTTAAGAGTCTTCTTCCATAGGCACATCCTCTTGTAACTTCTGCACCATTTTGTCCTCCAGCTGTTTTGGTGTACCTTCAAAAAAGAACAAATCAAATTCAGCATGTTTCTCTAAACCCAAATGACTGTGTTTCTTTGAACAATATATGCATCTATTCCAGGTGAAACAGCCTAAATATATTGCTTGAAGAGTTGTTTACGAGCAAATCCATCAAGCTCAGAGGTATTTACTGCTAACCTCCACCACCTCTTAAACTTGTTTTAGCAGAAAAGCTGATGCTGTTTTTATGCAAAATATAAAATGCAGTCAAACAAACCTGTGTTTTCATCTGCTGTGACAAACTGAAACAGCTGCCAATACCTGGCAGAGCCTTGCAAAGGACTACAAAAATTCATTACGTATTACAGATCAATGGCCTTCTCCCATTAGTTTTTAAATGAACATTTAAAGCCCTCCTGAATGCTGTGTTGGACAGTAAGAATGTTAACTCTCAATAAGATGATCAAAAACAAAGAAAAATCCAAGACTTAGATTTGATTCTGCTCTCTGCCCAGTCAGAATTGCAGAATACCAAGAAGGCAGATGGTGTTTGACCAACAGATGTATCACACAATGCTGTGCATCATTCATTTAATAAAAGCAAAGCCAAACACAGAAAGAAATGCTTGAATTTATTCTTTTGAATTCAGATATTTTTCCTTTCCTCAAAAAAAAAAAAACAAAGGGGGGGGGGCAGATTAAACCAAAGTGTAAATATGTCCTGATAAAAATCTACGAAAAAATGACAGAACAGACCTCAAATTAATATCTAATAATGAAGAAGCAAAATCACTGGTAATTTTTATAAAACAAGACCTAATGGAAATGTTTTTAACTTGTATTCATTACTGTACTTCGTTAAGTGTATTTTAAAAGTAAATAATTTATTTAAAATGTGACTTTACTGAAGGAACAGTATTTTCATGTAAATTCTACACAACCGACTGACAAATTGCACGAGCAAAGTTGAACTACTGTATTTTATATCATTCAGGGGTAGAGTCTGTTGAGTGAACTGACCAGTTCAAAGGAAAGACTCAGATAAATGTATCAGATAACAAAAATGCAGCTCATAGAGCACCAGGTATTGAGTGCAATTTAAAACACTCAAAACACGGAAGAGAAAGGATGAATGCAGGACTAGATAAATAAAAAAGGTATACTGGATTCAAAACAAAGACACTGCTTATATTTAGTGGCAAAAACTATTCTCCATAGTCAACAGACAAATTAATTGTAAGACAAATGTACAGGATTATTGATCTGTAAAATGAGTCATCCTAAAACTGTGTAGGCAAACCAGTAAAGCAAGTTCTTACCTGCATGGGGAGCACGAAGAAGGTGGATATTCTGTTTGACTTCTTTGATGTCTTCTGCCTTCTGCAACTCTTTGCTCTTCTTTAGTCTGGGAAAGGGGAAAATTAGATTTAATTACCCTCAAAGAGGAGATGTATGCTTTCATTTTAATGCATGATATCTCTGACTAAAGGTATGTACAGGCTCTAAATAACTATAATTATAAGGAAATAAAGGTAAAAAGTATTTGAAAACCAATTCAAGAAAATACTGGACACAAAGCCACAAAAAATGCAGCACTGTGCCAACTCCTATCAGAATTTTGTTTAAATTTAGGACTCTGTATACAAACAAGTACTACATTACAGCTATTATCCTTGAGTGTCCAAAATCTACATTTCCTTGGACAGCCAGTAACACAGGGTAGAGCCCACCCAGTGTATTTTACCCCATCCCTTGGATGACTGTGTATATACAAAGCAAATTATTCTTTAAAACTGGATCATCCCATTTCTGGAAAGGTTGTCTAACACACACACACAAGGAATTCCCATCACACACATAATTCTCACCTGTTCATAATAAATCTGGCTTGGCGTTTTTGCTTTATTTCCTCCACTCTCTTCATTGCATCCACTGAAATAAAGCAGAAGTTGTTTTAAATGTGCTTAAATCCCTGCAGCAGAAAATCCATGCTACTTTTGTAAAGCAGAACCAGTACTCCCATAATACCTAAATACCTTAGCCAACTCTTACACTATGTAGAGGAAACTATTCCTTCTCCAAAGAGCAGGATAAGGGAATGTTCTATGTAGCAAGTCTGATAACTTGTATTTTACTACTTATCCTTCCACTTTTGTGCCTACACATAGTTACCACCTTCTCCTTTGTGTCATTCATTCACATGAATATAAGCAGTTCTCCTATTTTATGGCAATTGATTCTATGAAACAAACTGAAGTGGCATGAGCACAAACACAGAAACAACTGCATCAGTGTAAAAGGCTTACAATCAGAGCCTCTTAAAAAGCTGGAAAACCATTAAGGGGTTTTGAAGACAATAATTCAAAATAAAGGACTCTGGTCCTCATTTTTGAACCAGTTTCTGGAAAAAAACATCAAGTGAAACTCCCCACCTGTTGACAACTCAAACCTCCTACACACACTAAGAATTTGGTCATGATTTCAACAATTTCAAACACAATCACTACAAGCTGTCAACACTCTAAGAAGTCTTTTGAAAACACATTCATGGTAAATTAAAAATTCATCTTTTGTTTTTTTCCTGTAATGACTCACCAGTCTTGTTCCACAACTCTCTCTGGTACTTCACTGGTTCGTTCCTACGTTTTTCAAATTCAAATGAATTATCCTGTATCAAGAAAAAGTAGACACAGACTATATGCAGAAGCTAATTTAGATCAATATATTCTTACTGTAGCAGCCACTAATATAACTGAATATTTTATGGGATTCTTTTCCCCCCTTTCAGAAGCTCAGTTCCTAGACTTGAACAATCATTAGAGATAAATATGAGAAGGAAATTGAGTCGAGTGTTTGACCTCAAAGTGTCAGGAGCCATGGTGATTCTTCTGAAGAGAACTATTTACCACAACATCTCCCTCAGCTATTTTCTATTTAGCAAGACAAAAGGAACAAAGAAAACCCATGTGGAATAGGAAATACAGAGTAGATTAAACAGGTGGAAGGCGAAATTGAAAACCTGTAGATTCGAAAGCATTTATTGCAGGACAAATAAGTTCTATCAGCAGCTGGTAATTTTGAAATGGTTTCAAAAAAATACCCCAAGCACTATTTCATTTTAAGAATACTGAAACAGTCTAATTTGAAATTGTGAAATATTTCAATCGATATCTCTGGCATTTGGGACAGCTGCCATCTCCCCAACCATGTCCCCTCATTCCCATGAGCTGAAAACAAAAAAAAACAGTTTCCTGATTGTTTTTTTGCCAGGCACACTTAGCTTTATATCAGTTTTATCTGAAGACTTCTCCCTGCCCAAAGGTTGTTTTTTGTTGTGGTAAAGCCGAGTTACACAGCACTAAGTTGATATATTGGCTTTATTTTTAAAATACATTAGGTATCTCAAAATTGTCACCTATTTAGACAGGCATAAAGTAATTTTAAATTCAGTTATTTTCGAAAAGGTAATTCAATATAGCCAGAAACAACTCAAAAGCAAGAAACACAATTAACGAAGATGCTAATTAATTGTAGCTTTTCAGAGTCACATTAAAAAATAAAACCACATTCTTTCCCTAGAAAGATCCACAAAAGGCAGGAAATCACTGTGTCAAAATGCTTACTAAATTTTTAATATTCTGTACAAAAAAATAGGTAATTAAGTCATAGTAATTCTTGAATTATTTAAGGACTGTCCCACCAAATGTGAATGTTTAATGCTTTTACCACTGAAGCAACTTTGTTTTGAAATTGCATTTGAGGTCTCATGCTGTTTTTCAAACATTCCTATCTATGCAAAGACTTTTTCTACACATTGTAATCTTTAAAGAGATGTCACAGGTAAATATTTTAGGGGCCTACATAGAGAGACTTCCTGAGATACCTGGTAACTCAGATTATTTGTGCAGAATACAACTACCAATTGTACATACACAGAGTAGAGGATTTATTGGTGGGAAGAAATGCCTTGGACTTGGGAGCCACCATGTGTTACCAGAACAGGCACCTGATACATCGGCTTCCATCCCAAAGGTGGAAGATCCAGGTTTTAATCAAGCTGAATGAACAGCTCACTCTCAAGAAACTCTCACATTCTCTTCCACAATCCCTCTTCTCCCCAGCTCATTTCATTCAATGACAATGCTTTAAACCACCTAGCCCAGCCTGTGTGCCACAGGAAGAGCCATTTCACTGTGCTGATGTAAAGTGTGAACCAGTTCAGCTTCTTACCACTGTCAGTTCTTTGCCAGCTGCTTTACGGAATGCTTTAGTCCATCTCATCTTTCTGGGATTTCGCTTCTTTTTAAAGTTCCTGTGGCATTTTGATTTGCAGAATCTAAATATCTTAAAGAAGGGGGTGATAAAGAAGAAAAATCTTAGTCAAATCATGTTATTCGTGCCCCACTGCAAGTGTGATATCAAATACTGAGGTTACTCTAACAATACTGCTCATTAGAAATTATATTCAGTTTCCAAACACCGGTATTTTTATAGAAAATACAGCCATTAACAAAAATCATTTCGAGCACTAATATTGTTTTTTTCTTTATAAAGGCATTTTCACAGCTGCCAGGGTTAAGCACAAGGGTTACTTACAATTAAGCCGATTATCCATAAAATACACCTGAGTTTTGAGAATTATCATCTGCAAAAATAACCATAAAACCAAACCTGTAGTGTGAATAAACAATCTTCTACAGCTGCCAGCACTTTTTACATACAGTACCATCCTGAGAACAACAAAAAATCCTCACACCTCTCATACTGAATGCAGCACACACAAAAAAAGTCTGTTTTCTGGGATGCAGCCTTAAGCCCCAAAGATTACCCTGAAGGAGTCCTAGGCGCATTAGTTAAGTCCTGGACTGAATCTACTGAAAACTGTTAAAGCATATGACAAAACATTTTAATTGGCGTTTTTCTTTTTCCCCTATATTCTACAGAATACTACACTCTTCACTTAAAAATGGTCAGAATTACATCTTACTCATGAGGCTTTAAAACCCCTATTTTTCTACAGCCATATCCTCCTTTCCATCTAATAGTCAACTCTAAAAGAAATTAGTAAAAATTAAAAGAAATTGATAGAAAATATGAAACTTTTTTTACACACTCTTCTACCACGTTTTTCACCTCAACTGAGGCACATCTGCCCTGGTATTTTGCCTTTTCGCAGCCTTTCTGATCACAGCTGATCTGTTTAAACCCGCAGCGCTGTGGTCGCTGTGAGCACGCAGCCGTGTCAGGGCGCACCCCCCCGAGCCCCCGGCGCTGCGACTCAGGAGAGCGGCACGGCCCGCCCGGGATCCGTTCCGACATGTGGGCCCGGGAAGGAAGCGATTTGTTCAAGCTTCGCTTCACGCTGGGGCCTCCGCCGCCCCGCAGCAAGGCCAGGGAGCCGATACACAAGATTGTGTGTACAGAGGTGTCAGGGAGGCGCGCAGCCCGGAGCGGCAGGGCCGCGCTGCCCTGACAGCCTCAGCCGGGCGGGTCACATCGCATCCCGCACTCACGGCTGCTCCCTCAGCGCCCGCCCGCGGCTCTGCAACCCGCCCTGCCCGGAGCCCCACAGCCCCCTGCTGCCACCTGAAGCCAAAGTCTGAAAATTCACGGGTGAGGATTCTGTGTGGAGCTGCCGAGTGTATTATTTCTCACTAAAAACTGAAAACAAATGATTCAGCCCCTACTCTTGCCGATGGCCATAGCACCTGCCAGATTACTGCATGCGTCCATGTTCTACTATTTAAACATCAGTAAGACATGACTTTCGCAGATTCACAGAATAGTCAGAGTTGGAACGGACCCACGGACAACGAGGATTACTCCAGCGCTTAAGCGAATGGCCCGTACATGGATCGAACCCCCAAGCTCGGTGTTCTCATCACCGTGCTCTGACCAGCTGCGCTCCTCTCGGCCTCCGGCCCGCCACACACCCGGGCGGTGCGTGCGTGCCCCGGGGCAGAGCTCGGTGCCGACCGCCAGCAGCGGCCCCGGCCCGGGACAGAGGCTCCGGCTGCGAGCGCCCCGCGTGAGGCGCGGCCGGTGACACCGAACCCTCCGGGGCCCGCTGGCACAGGCCGGGCCGGCGTAGGGAGCGGCCGTGAGCAGTGCGGGGAGAGCGGCGCCGGTGCGGTCGGGCGGTACCTTGCAGTCGTTGCGCACGAACATGACGCCGTGTCCCGGGTAGATGGGCCCCGAGCAGAAGTAGCACTTCTCGATGCGCATGGCGGCGGAGGCGGCGGCGGCGGCGGCGGAAGCGCGGCCCAGCTGACCGGAGGCGGCGGCGCGGGGCGGGCCCGGCTCCCGGAGCGCCCGGAGCGCCCGCTGCGCCCCCTGCCGGCCCTGACCGGGCCCACGGGGAACGGAGGCCTGGCTTCTGTCTGTAAAGGAAAAATTGTGTTCAAGGGCGACAAATTAACGAATGGATATTCGTTAATTCTAAGGATAGACATAGTAACCCAAGGAAAAGAAAGGGAATTAGACATTTTTAGACATAGATTTTTAAGTCTACAGTTGATGTACTGTAAAATTCAGGCAACACTTTCTGTGCTGGTTTTGTATCTGTAAAATCCAAAATCTAAGCAAAATTTGAAGTCCTATCTAAAACTAACGGTTCTGCACACCATATAGGTAGGTACCTATTACCCCTTCTGTTCCCTCTCCTAGAGTTACCTGTTTATTGTGAAAGGACCTAAATCCTAGGCCCTGTACCTTCCAAATGGTTTGGAATTGGAGGTCTTCTCTCTATTCTTCAATTGTAGGGTGCTGTCCCAGCTCTGAGTCTGAAATCCTGCTCACCACATAAGTATTCACCACCATAATTCCTGCCTCTCCATTTAAAAATCCATGTGTTGAATTGCACGTGCTTCTAAAGCACTTTTTGCTTTCCGGTTTCTAGAACAACAAAAGAAAGGCAGTCAGTTTGGTGCTGTATTAAGAAATATCAAAGGAAGGAAGAAAAATTGCCTAAGCACAGTGGAGTAACCTTATCAGCACAGAGGCTGTCTCCGGTGGTTCTGAAAGGCAGACCTGAGCCGGAGCCGTGCAGGAGAGGCAGTGGCCAGGCTGTGGTGGCTCTCTCGCTGCAGGGTGGGGCGAGCGCTCTGGCTGTCACAGAGGATGGCAGCCCAGCCGTAAGAGGAAACGGTAATGACACACAGAGTCCAATTCTATGGAAAGCTATGAAGACAAGTTTACAGCTAGAGGCAAAACCAAGTAGTAAACAAGTTTGCTTAGGTCCCGGGCTGTTCTCGTTTTTCAGTTTGATTGAGTTTCCTGCCTGTGCAATTTTTTTTCCCCATGGGCTGTATTTATTTCCCTTTTCCTGGCAGAGGACAGCTTTTTCCTGGCAGAGCACTGTGTTATGAAGCCTTGGTGGCTTCTACAGTTTAAACACTTTGAATTACAGACTGTCACCAACACATCCAGCAGACAGATAGGATGTGAGTGCACAGTGGTAACACAAGCACTTACCATTAGATTTTCACCCCCAGCTCTTTTTTTCAAATCAAAGCACTGATCTCCTCTACAAGCCAATTTGCTGTAGATTTGAAGCGCTTGTTCCTGACTAAAAGGCAATATAGGTTGAAGGTTGCTGTTGACAGAATCCAGATTAATTATAAAAACCAATATGTACTTCTTCTCCATTAGTAGTTCTTCACAGACAGAATTAGGTATCCAGGTGAAAAACAGCCGCACTGGAAGAAGAGATTTTGCAGCAAACCAAGTGGCTCATTTGTTTTTGACACAGATTACTACAGCAAGAATTGTTTCACCAAACATCTCAACCCACTATCTTAAACTCATAGCAAAGTTCTGACCTGCAAGTATTTACATACTTGTACAAGTTTCCTTATAGAAGTAAAAGAACTGTCATACAGTCATTTAAAGAATAAACAACTGTCAGGCAAATGCACTTGTAGGATCAGGTTCAGAGACATGTGATCATGTTGAGTAGAAGACACTTCTGGAGTTCATCTAGAGCAAAGCCCCGCTCAAAGCAGAACAAATTAATACCAGGCTCGAGGCCATATCCAGTTTAGTTTTTAGTGTCTTCAAGGACAGAGATTCCATAACCTTCCTGAGCTCCTGTTCCAATTTTTGACCACCTGTATGGTGGCAATCTTTTCCTACTATTTAATCTTAATTTTCTAGAGAATGTTTCTGTCTTGCCTCTTTCCTATCCCTGTGCCCTCTGAGATAGGTCTGGCTCCACCCATTAGAGTTCAAGATAGCAGAAAGGTCTCCCTTAGCTTAAAGCTAAGCAAACTCTGTTCTGTCTCTTCCTACCCTTTGTGCTCCAGCCCCTGATCTTGGTGGCATCTGCTGGACTCACTCCAGTGTGTCAATGTCTTTCTTCTACTGAGGTGTCCAAAACAGGGCACAGAACTCCAGTCAGTCTTACAGTTACTGCAGATAAGGACAGACTGACTTTCCCAACCTGCTGCCCTCATTTTACCAGTGCAGCCCTGGTTTTGGTCAGCCTGCTTTGGAACAGGATGCTCATCCCCTTATCTGAAAAATGTTTTTTCAGCTAGCACTACTGCATAGGGATATTGCAGCCCAGGTGGAATACCCAGTGAGACTTGACACTTGCCCTTTTTAAACTTAATGAGGTTTAGTTCAGCTCATTCTCTTGCCTGTCAAGGAACCTCTGAACAGCAGCAATGTCCTCCAGCACATGATAACCTACCTGGTAATAGATACTGCTCTTGGTGGAAGCAGTTACTCTGAAAAATAGCGCTCCTTACCTTTGCAGAAGTAATAGAGTTGACAAAATGAATTGCTTGATTCCCTTTGCTCTGAACACGCCACACGCTCAGGTGAGCAGCACTCAATGTCTTACGAACACAGAACTGATGTGTCCATTGTCTCCTCTGGGTTTGGGCTCTCCTGGCATCACCCAGCATTCACCAGGCCCCCTGTCTGACTGGTTTGGTCAGTGCAAGAGAGGGTCACCAAGAAGTACCTAAATCACAGCACAGACTTGGACACACCTGAACAAAGACTCCTCACAACACACAGGGACAGTGCAGGACACAGACTGACATTGAACCGAGACTACAGGAAATGTTACAATTCAGTTCAACTGTGCTGGCAAAGGTCATATCAGGAATGTTTAACTATTTTATATTAGAATAAGAAATCCTGGGAGAGTCCATCTTAATGGAAACACTTTCCAAAACTTTGTTCAATTACAGATCAATCTCTCCATCTGACACTGAATGGAAACAACTTCTCTTGAAATAACAGTTTGGCATCTTCCAAGAATTCTTGTTTCTTTGTTTCTTAAAACCAGTACTAGTCTAGTAAGAGCAGTGTAATTTACTGTCAAGAAACATTTACCATGATTTCTCATGAGAGTTTAAAAGGGAACAAAAGTTTTGTCACACAATAACTCAAACAGATAAATCTTATGGCACATTTCAAAGGCTGACATCAAAGCAATTTTATATAGATCCTCTGTAGTCACAAATAATAGGCATGACACAAATATGACAGTTTCAGTATTTAATATCTAATATCCAATTTAAACATAAGTATTCAAAAGGAATTATTTTTACACCATTTCAGTAGTCACTTAGCTCAATAGCTGGTTGCAATAATCGTTAAAGTTTTCAGGAACTGGATGGAGCCATAAGCATGAAAACTCGCATTTCAAGTTAATGCATGACAAAGTTCCACTGCAACCCTCTGAAAACCAAAGAGTTACATTAAAAGAAATTCAGACACTGAAGTACATTGAAATGTATTGTGTCTTACACTAGAGTTTCTTACTCTACTGGTAGAAACATGATGGTAACTTCAAAAGGCACTCTGAATTAAACTACAGTAACTCCGGTCTACAAGCATTTTAGAAGTGGAGTAGAAAAAACCAAAACCCTATACTCATATAAATTTCTTTTATCTCTGTCCTAGCCCCAGAGCAGTCAATTTATATTGCACTTTTAAAATATTCTGTGTAGGCTGTGATAAAAATCTAATATTTACACACTGTGTTTGTTAAAGAACAATGCATTACTGTGTAAAATATTTTAAGAACCAAGTTTTAACACTTATTCTTGTATTAATTAATATAACCAGAAGCTACATCAAATATTTTTTTTTCCTTATATTCTATTCTAGAAACATTTTTGGTCCTTCCTTCAAAAATTTTGTCATGCTGCAATTCATGTTCATAACTGGTATCAATACTTGTGTGAAATTGTAGTAGTTAGAATATTTAAATAAATAAATACATAATTTCTAAAGAAGCAATAGCTTTGGAGTTCTGTAAACAAGCTGCTCTGGAAGGTCTGTAACAAGATTCAATTTGGCATGTTCTGACTTTAATTGGCAATACCTTACAATTATACAGCCTCTGCCAGGGTAGAAAACAGTTTGGTAGGCACATCTTATAAATCAGTCTGGGCAAAAGCCCAAAAAATACTGATCGTTTCCTAGGTCATATGAATAAATAAAAATGGTTAGAGTAACATGATCCACTGAAACCAAAAATTACATTTATGTGATCCATAGTGGGGGGAGAGAAAAGTAACTCTATTCTTTTTAAAATACAATCTAAAGGAAATGAACAAGCCATAAATGAGTATATGATAACCAAGATGTTCAGGACACAAAGGTTGGCAGAATAAAATGAGCATTATAAATTCATAGAAATACTGATCTACAGGACTAGTATCTTAGTTGCATCTCACCAGAAGACAATAATCATTCATTTCTCAATCCAAATTTGAAGAAACATTCTCAATCTGTGTTTGGTAAAACAAATCCAGTGCAAAGCACCAACTCTGATGAAATTTTCCTGACATCTAGGTTGCCCCAACATTCCTGTTAAAACATGAGTAGCAGTATGAAAGAAACATAACAGATGCAAAGTTATGCCATTTCCATATAAATTTACATATATGCATGTTCTAGAAATTCAAATGATGTCAGGAGGTCTCATAGGCTGCATTGGATATATTTCATAGAGTACAGTTGTAGTTTACATGTTCAATTACATGACATGCCCCAAGTGCTCTGTGTGCACACCCCTGTGCTTCTCTGGAGCTTTTTATTCTGTGCTGAAGTGCTTCCCTTTGGTTTTCATCACTGAAAACTGATGGATTAGGAGAGCAAGGAAAAACTACTCTCAGAAAACACAGCATGTGCTCTTTAAGATTGTTATTAATTGGTGAAATTATTAAATATTTCAGTTTAAAACCAAGAAGTAAGTTTGTTATCTTGCTGTTAGGAGATACCAAGAGCGGTCACAATATCTAATCTGAATGCCTACTCTGTGTAGTTAATGGAGACTGCCAAGGGCAACTGCAAACCCTTCAAGTCAGAAGCCTACCCTTTCTGGCTGCCCATAGAGACATGTTTCTGAATTTGGTAATGAAAATTCCTTTCCTCCCCTTCCCCCTCAAGTAGAGAATTAGAGGAACATCCAGTGCTAAACCAAATTAAACCTCTGTTCCACAACTAATAAACTGCATACCTTACAAGTGAAGATCAATGTTGTTCAAGAGAAAGCAAATAAAAATTCACATCAAGAATTAATATAGCTCATTAAGTAACTACACAAAGCAATTTGTCCCGAAGTTAAACAGGTAAGCTGCAACTGTACTGTATCATACACATTAAAGTTAATTGTAACTGGGCTAACAGCCACATCTGCCTTTTTCTTGCTCCTCATTCAGTTGTTCTGTAGAGCTGTGCCCATTGGAGCGCACCACCCCTTCAGGGATCCAGGATTTATCCACACATCGTTCCATGCGCTTCATAATGAGGTCAAGCAGAGTTTCAATGGCTTTGCTTACATTATTCCCATTTGCTGCACTGGTTTCAAAATATGGTATTCTGCAGGAGACAAAAAGATATAACCTTACATCATACAGTTGTCACTCACAGGAGAAAAAAAATTACAGTATTACTGCCACATACTTAGAACTCACACTAAGACTGTCACTGCTACTCCATAGCAGAGAGACATTAAGTGCTCAGTGGTCTGAAATGCAAAAGAAATTAATGAAATGGCTGACTGAAGGCAGGGCAGAAAGGCAAATGTTAACAGAGTCCATAATTTACAGAGGCACTTGTTAGCGTGATTTCCCAAAGTTGTGCTCCTGAGGTCTGTTTTTTTAAACTCCATTCCCTGCAAGAGATGCAGTTACTCCAGAGCTGACGTGCATAGAAATCAGTAAGGAGAACATTTGTGCACACAAGGACATATAAAGTAAGAAGGAATGCTGCTATGGCCATTCCTTCACAGGCAAGGCACTGAAGACTCACAGTGTGGTGGCACTCATCACTACTGAAGGTGACTTTCTTCTATTTACACCACAACTCTAAATTTCTCACATAAAAGAAGACATCTCAGTGCTCAGAACACCTATGTCTTTGTCAAGAAAAGTTTCTGACACCTTGGTTTCTAAAGTACATTGCTTGTTTTCTTTATTGTTGTGGATCAGGATGTTCCACCATGGATCCGTAGGCTATGGCCGCCTGTACTTAGTGCTCCCCACAGTGTGGTGCTGCAGTGGCTGCATTTGTGTTACTGCCCAGGAAACTGATACCATCACTTCAGAATTTAAGTATTTCTTTCTTAACTTGCAAGACCTAATGAGTGGCCAAAAGTATCTTGCTGCATCTGTGCAGGTCTCTTGCAATCTGTTTCAAATACATCACATCCATACGAGGCCCTTCCACAGAAGTGGAATTCACTATCTCACACTTTAGTTACCAGAAGACTGGTATAAATCATAAATTATTTTCAGAAGTCACATGCTAAGAGATTTAAGGTATGGTCACATGCTCTCTCTGCTGTTTAAACTGCCTTGCTCCTTCACAAGCAGCTGGTTAAAGTACCACATGCACTTGCTCTTTTCTGTGTGACATGGACTTGACTCCAAGCAAGCATTTTCACAGAAGGAAAAAGTAAGAAGGTATTACTGCACTAAACCCATTTCTCTCTCATAGATAGATTGCTTCTGATTTGCCTCCAGTGATTCTTCGAGGCCAAGGCATGACACAGGAGAAGACCTGCAGAACAAGGCAGCTTGCACTGAGGAGACAGTGCTCATGCTGTTGCCTGCCTTGTGGGCTTCATTTTGAAGCAGTTCTACTCCATCCCTCCACACAAAGGAGGATTAGCGGTTGAAGCGCATCATTTTAGTTTTCATTTGAGAAGGAGTCCAGTTCATGTGCTAGAAAATTGCTCCACTATGCGAACTAAAACAACAAATGCATCAGATGATTTCCTTCAGAAGTGTGTTTCTGATTCTCAGCGTAATGCAAAGGTAATCCAAAGATAAGCCCCATGAAAGAGTTAAGGGAGTATAAAAGTACAAATTAATATCTGATAGGAACAGAGATTTCACATACTTCCTTCAGAGGCACATGACTTGTGCCTGCCAGGAAGGGGAAGGGCAAGGCTACCCTGTCTTCCTACAGGCCTGACTCAGTTTTCAGACTCCCTGGGAGCCTCTGAGAGTGCAGATGCCTCAGCACAGGTAAGAGCAAAGAAGTGACCCCATTATTCACCTGCCTCTCCAGCTAAATTCTCTCTCTTTTCCAGAATGTTTGTGAAAATTTACACTGTTTACTACCAAGCAAAGAAGATTACCCCATCTCCAATGCAAGATTACTGCAATATTAAGTATTTATTTTTAAGCAATGCAGAAAATATTCATCTCAGACAGAAAATAAAATATCATACCAGCCAGTTAAGCATTCTAAAATGCTTATTCTCACAATAAGCTTTCAGTATACAGAAAAAAAACATTACAGAAAATATCTCATTCTGCTCTAAACACAGCAATAATTAGAAGAAAGTGACTTACCCATATTTTTCTGCAAGCTCCTTAGCATCTTCTTCCTTCACCATCCTTTGGTCCTCCAGGTCACTCTTGTTTCCACATAACACAATGTCTGGGTTTTCACAATACGCATGCATTTGTAGCTGACCTGGCAGCACCAACATGAAGAGGGGTCACAAGTCACTGCCACACACACTCCCTAGGAACACTACCAAACCAAGCCTGTGCTCTTCTCCTGGCTCACAGCACTTCTCCCCTTGCACTGAGGAGCCAGAGAACAGCTGGGCTTCTGCTGGCACATACCCAGTGAAAAACCCAAGGGAACAGAAGCCTGGTAAAGTTAGCACAGAAATTTGTGTACCTGCAGCTTAAGGAGTTACACTCACTAAGCATCTGCAGTGAGCTGCCAGGAAAGGATCTGCTTCCTTCTCCACATGGATGATGCAGTTTGGGAACTCCTTTGCATAGATACACCAGCCAAGTAACATTTGCCTTTCATTAAGTTTTGCTGACAAAGCTTCAGGTGAGTCAAAATACTTTTGTATAGGCTTCCCCCACACTTAAATTAGTGAACAGCACCAGAGCCAGGGATAGGATATTGTCTCAGCTTTCTTTTATATAGGTTAAAATCCAAGTTCAGTAGGCAAAGCTGAATTTCAGGTGAGCCCTAGAAGCCATCACTAGCAGCTATCACAATTATGAATATAACATTTACATTCTTTTACTGAGAAAGCCATAAAAACCAGTATTTTAAGTTCTAATTCTCAATGAGACTCCATATTTACAAACATAACTCCCATGCCCCATTCCACCCATGCAAAGAAAGAAAGAAAAAAAGCCATACTTATCCAGTTCCTGACATTCAGAAAGCTTTGCTCATTTGTCAGATCAAAGAGTAGAAGAAACCCCATGGCATCTCTGAAGAAAGCTGTAGTCAAGCTACGAAACCTAGACCAGCAAAGTGAAATTAATTTGCTCATATGACAAGTTACTTTGAAAATATAATTGCTTACAATCATAGAAGAACTGAGGTAACTTAAGACTGAATGAACCAGAAGGAAATATTCATAGTTTTTTGCTGAGGCAGTGACTGTGTAAGAAAAATTGCTAACATTACTGTAGCCTAATCAAGGCCTAAGACATCAAGGAGACTTGAGTGGGAGAGCTTTAAACAGTCTTCTACTATAAAGCATGCCTTGATCAAGATTCAAAAGTTAAACAATAATGAAATTCTAACTTTGAACAAAAATTTATCCCCTATACACATCAGTCCTTGAATTTAAGACTAACAACCACAAGAATGCTAGCCTTTTGATAGGTCAATAGAAAAGAATCCTTTGAGATGCTTTTGCCTGTCTGACTTTCCCAAAACCTCAACATATTTACAGAAACTTAAGAGAACTTTAAAAAGATAAGCTTTAAAAGTGTCTATATGAGCTGGCTATGAAAAAAAAAAAGATTAAAAAGCAAGAATTGCAGGGTTTGTGTTCTACAGTTGAAAATTACAGTTAGAATTTAATGGGTAGAGATATGAAGCTCTCCATTGCTGTTCAAAGCTGTTCAAGTAAGCTCCTGTTGCAATCCTGAGCCATACCTTTCCTGCCCTGCAGTGTCCCAGAGCTGAAGATGGATCCTCTGTCCTCTGCCACCAACACCATCTGGCCCATTGGGTCTATACACCTGGAAAAAGTAAATTTGCAAGACTGTTACCAGTCCAGCTGCTACAGAACACGAAAGAACTGACACTTAAAGTCATTAAATGCAGCAAAATTAGCACTGCTGATGCACAGATCCCAACTACAACTCAATCCTCTGCTTTGTAAGACAAAAGGAGTATGAGATGCATTTTAATATTGCATCCAATTAAATATTTAAAAATAAGGGTAAAAGTGAAACTGCAAAACCAGTACCCAATAGACTATGGACTCCAGAGATATTTAGAGCCACGAGACAAGATTGATTTTAGTATTTTGATTTTCTGGGTTTTTTACTACCTTACATCATGTTCAAAATAAAACATAAGAAAGCAAAAATGCAATCTGGCAATGTATTTGTAGTAGTAGCAGAACCTCATTAGCAAACAGAATATACTCAGAGATAATGACGTCTCCACTTAGCTGCCAAATGCTGCTGAAATTCCAGCGAGGGCAGATCTTATCAGATCACAGCTTGTAAAGCAGAAATTGGATGATAAAAATAAAAACCGAAGAGTTTGCTCAGCATGAAAAAATAAATAAGGGCATATATTAGTCTTGGAAGGATCAGATAAAAATAGATTAATTTCTTGGTTAGAATGCTTCGAGTTAAGTCATCTTCTTTACCTTCAAATGTCATTTTATCTAAGATTACAAGAGCTACAAACATATCTTTAGAATTCCACAAATTCAGCAAGTTTATTGTAAGATTCAGCCTCTGAAGCCGAAACCTTATCCTGAGCTACCAAATATGCTGATCAAGTAAACCACCATGTTTACAATCCCACAAAAGAAACAATGACTTAAGAGACCAGTTTGGCATTTAACTAAGATATCTAGTCCTTGAACTACAATGCCCATTACACCATCCAGATTTCTGGTCACAGGAAATCACCAGGCTACAACGAAAGACATTTAATATCTGTTCATAACAATAAAAAGCTTGTGCCAACTCCATTTCTCCGAGCAGTAAGCACCAATTGGTTATGATATTTTAGTGCTCAGCTTCATATCAGAAGTACATTTGCTTAGTTTAATAACTATGCAGGGGTTGAAAAAAGCAACCTTCTTTTTCATAATTCTTCTCTGCTAGTGGTGACTGCTTAGGAAGCCAGATCAGCTGCATGTACCATTTCATCCACATGTTTAAAAAAACTGCGTCTTTTTCAGCCATTTCGGTTCATAACCAGCAAAAACCTTTTACTGCAGTTCAGTCCCTCCTTGTGAAAGGAGTTCAACAGTAAAAGTGCTACTCCAGTACTGTGTGCACAAGTCACAGACTAGACACATTCATCAACACCTGCTGAGCAGAAAGAAGCGGTTTCTTAGAATCAGCTCTTTAACTTCTGGGGAAATGGGTCTGTACAGAGCAATGACAAAAATATCCAGGTCAGATGAGACCTTTCCTGTCACAAAATCAAGCACACAATAGCACTGATTGCAGGCCTACACACTGACAAGACATCATTTTCAAGTAGCATCTTCTTCATACAAACTCACCACTCTCTTTTCCCGAAAGTCAATGCCCACCGTTGTGATGAATTTGGAATTGAATTTGCCATCTGTATATTGGTAAAGCAGGCTGGTCTTTCCTACTCCAGAATCACCAAGTGCTAGGAATTTTATGAGGTAATCGTAGTCCCCATCAGACATAGTGAGAATTCAGGCGGCACCTTGAAAAGCAAAGCCAAAAGGAACAGTTAGTGCACAGCTCTGCCAGGACTACTTCTGACAATTGTTTGGAATACAAATCACTCCCTGAACTACAAAGCAGCGAGTGGTGGGGCCAGTTCTGTGCCCCTTTACACCGACTTCACTTTAAACTCTCAATTACACAAATTACAATATCAAATCCAGCTGTGACTGAAAAAGTGCATCTTCAGTTTTATTGCATTCCTCTTATTGGAAAGGGAAGGCAACACAATTTTAACTTCTTTAGGCAGGACTGAAAATCAAGGTCAAACTATTCAAGGTATCTGGTACATAAACTGCAGAACTGTTTTTAATCCTCATGGAAGCTGGCAAAAGCTACTTAATTGTACTAGCAATGCAATTCTGGTCTCATACTCACTATGGCACTAGTAATATATGAAAAAAAATTCCTGGACTCTCCACTATATCTAAACAAAATTTACAGTAGTTTTCTATTAATAGCTATTTTCCAGTCTTGAATAAGACTTTTTCCCATTGTTGAGTTTTCTGTTTTGAGGAAGAATCTTCAGTTTTTAAAGTTTTTATTGTAATGCTAGCTAGCCATTCAAACTAAACCTTGATCCTGAATTGACATTAAGCAAACACATACATTTTTTCCATGGCTCATATTTAAGAAATTTCTCTCTCTTTTTATGCCTTTTTAAAAATAACCAAATTCTCTATAATCTGATCTGAGTGCAGGAACAACTAAAATGTGTAACAAAAATCACTGTCAAATTTCACACGTACTAGAAAAGCTGATGTAAGTGCACTGGCACTTTCCTGTTGAGTAGCTACTGAGCCACTCCTCCCCCAAAACAAACAGTAGAGAGCTGCCTTGTGCTGTGTTCAAAGACATGAACATTAAAAGATAAGCCTAAAATAACTACTCTAAAAGCAACAGAAAACCAGCATAAAATTTCCTCTTGTGAAGGACAGAAAAAGATGCCAAAAATACAAAAAAAAAAATAGAGGATGAAATAATATTTTAAAATACTAAAATCTGCTGTTTCAACTGTAAGTATTTTTGGAACTTCTTGTAACTTGAACTAGATAAAGTTATTAATTTCAAGTCAAACACTGCAGTAGTTTGCATCAATGGCAAAACACCAATTCATTTCTTGAATATCAACTCACAGCTTGAGGTCTAGAACAAACTGTTTCCAGCATGTGGGCGTCAATCACCACCACTCAGCTAAAACCACAACCACCTTGAAAGCTTCACCTTCATAATTGTCCCACCCTTGGTTACAAGTCAGAACTGTGACTAGTTGATGTGGCCATAAGCAGCTTACTAAAAAGCAGACACTGGTCAGATTTACCCCAGATACTCTCCAGGTGAAGAGTCAGAGGAAAGCAGCTGACACTTTTTTTCCTTTTTGAAAAGCACTGAAGTCTCCCTTTCCCAGCCAATGTTTCACATTATGCCATCAATGCCAGTAAGAGCTTGCAGGAAGGGGGTTTAGGTGACAGAGTTCACATTCGCTACTGTGCCACAGCCAGCTAATTCACATCCTACTGTTCTGCTTTAACCCAAGTTTTGCAATAGAGTAAAAGGCTACAAGGGAGAGCCCTGCAGCAAGAGTTACCAGTGAGCTTTTTACATAAATGCAGCACAACTGCACGACTGCATCCACCACGTAGGTCTGAAGGAACAGCATATTCAAGTAAGCAGGTTGAACAGGCAGCCCAAACACTAACATAAGAGCATTTTCAGAAGAAATTAAGAACCCTGATCTGTTAGACACACTCACAAGCATCAGCAAAAATAATTAAGGGGGGGGGGGGGGGGGGT
>VWZP01009737.1:668004-717171 GCA_013396995.1 Dicaeum eximium
TGTAAAAAAAAAAAAAAAAAAAAAAAAATCACTAATGGACACAGTTTTAAGCTCCCCATCAAGCCCTCCACAGTTCTGCTTGTTGTAAATCCCTCCTGAAATCCCATTCAGCTCTGGCTTTGCACTTTGCCTGGTATGCAGATGGACAAGAGCTAGGAACAAGTGCTGGAAAAGCTCCACTGGCCTTTTCCATGGCTGACAGGACCCCCACAGCCAGCATTTGAGCTGTGTCTGTACAGCTGCTGCTCTGGAGCCTCCACACACACACATACACACACAGATCATGCCTTATCAAGAAGGGAATTCTCTCCAAATCAAGTGCTCCTCTTGTTCCCTGCATTTCCTAGTCTGAGGTACTTTCACATGACAGACATCAGTGTTAATGGGTTCATCTTTTTGCCTCTGGGACACAGATATCACAGCACTATTGTGTGATAAAACATTCCAGACTATGGCAGATTTGCTCCGGTATAAATTAAGGAAATTGGCTTGGCATGCAGGATTTCCCCTGTGCAGTATGGGAATAGGGAATATGCTTCCTGAACTGGCCTTACACAAAACATGCAACTCCTGTGCTGCTACTGAGCTGATGGAGAGAAGGAAAGAGGAAGAAGGCAAAAGAGATGAATACATGGAAACACAAGCCAAAAAAACCAAAAGCATTGATCTGCAAATAAAAACATGTATACATACACACAGTGTAAAAATCAGGAAATCTGAATTTTATGCCCCTAATCAGACAGCCCTGAAGCACATCAGTTTAAAGTAAGGTACACCACTTACCCCTGACTCTGCAAAAGGAATAGTTAGGGCACACTGGAGATAGTACTTCCAGTAGGAGTACTTCCAGTAGGAGTACTTTTCCAGCACCACCTCTTTAGCACACAACCAAGAGGCTTACGTGTCAGCTGTTTGCATCCACGTTGATGGGTGCTCAGAGATAAAGAGGTGTGCCATGTCTGTGTCTAGGAGGGTGCTGCATCACTGCATGGCTGGCATGCAATTACACAGCTCACATGTCCCTTTTATTCCTAGAGGCAAACAGCATTTCAAAAGAGATTTGTGCAAGACCTACCTTGGAACAGATCTAAAGTCGCTGCAAAATCACCCACACACCTTAAAACAATTACATTTTCCCAGCAGGGATTTTCATTCAAAAATGCATTAATGATGGAGTATATGGATCACACCTGTTCAGTTATAGCTTTACATTCTGTACCTCTGGTTTGAGAGTACAGCAGTCTTTAATGTAAACTGTTTCCTTTCTGTTGAGGCACCATGCTTGTGGTTAGAGTTGACATGGGCATTGGGGAAAAATGAATCCAAAATCCCCCACAGACAGAAAAAGAAGACACTACAGGTCTCTTGGTGAGCAATAATGCATTTGTAAAGATTTGATTATTCTGCAAGTGCACATCAATTCATACTAAAGATTTTTTTTTCACCAAGGCACTTAACACAAACTTATATACAACTTATACACAAACTTAAACTTCAGGAGTGTTTTATGTGTCACTCCACCTGTTCCAGCAAAACTGAGGAAGTGATCCAGAGAGCAGAGCAGAAGCTCAGCAATCCTGTCACACCAGCACTGCCACCACACTGCAGCAGGCAGTAGCCACATTCCTGCTTGGCATGGGCAGAGCACTGCAGGGCCTCACCCTGCTCCAAGGCTCCAGCAGCACCTGAGTGCCTCAAGAACTGCTCAGTCAGACACCAGCCAGCTCTGTCCAAACAAGGGACAGAGACTTAAACAATGCTCCTGCTTAGTCAGCACTTTGTTAGACATGCTTTGTTAACAGCTGCCAGATCCATACAAATGGAATGTAAGCACATCATGACAACAATTGTTCATAAACTCAAGCACCTGCTGTGCTGGGGGAAGAGAACTAATGAATATGCACTTCACCAAAATGTTCTGGGCTGCACTATTGTTTTTCTAGGAAAATGTATGACCTGGCTTGCTTTAGTTTTGGTCAAAATGACACTTTCTGTGATTTCTGGGGCTTTTCTGTAACAGAAACAACATGAAGAAAACCACTCCTTGGTTACTTTCAATTGCTTTACCTAACATTTTACTGTTATGGTGTTTTTAGTTTCAACTGGAGAAGAATTCTAAGGAATGGCAGGATCAATGTCTAAGGAGTACTTCTTTCTTGGGAAGATCTAACTAATTTTAAGGGTGCTCAAGATACATAAGGATCTGCAAAACTAGATACAAAAACACAGGCTGGGAAGTTTTAGCCTCCAAACTCTGAGGTCACTTTTACTTGGCTGAAGGTGCTCTCCAACCATTTTTCAGCATCACTACAACTGCAGCATTTTGAGGGCACGAACTGACACACAAAGCACGGGGAGAATTAATTCCTACAGGACATGCCAGGCAGAAAATGATAATCCCACCCAGAAAGGAGGCACAAAAGGGAAACAGCAGGTCTGATGTGGTGAGAACCTTGCACAACGGGCCAGGCAAGGAAACAGCAGCTTCTGGACTATGTTTCCAGACAACCAGGAGCCACTAGGAATGGAGAAGCCAGGAAATGAAACAACAGTTAGTTTTGCAATTGCATTTGCATTTCAGCATCGCCAAACCAACAGCCAGGCAGCTGGATTTCAAAGGTTACCTCAGCTACACAAATGAATGAAAAGCAGCATGGAACTGGAAAATAATGAAGAATAAAAGCAAGAATGTTGCAGTTGGTTATTCAACACTCCCCATACAGGAGGACTTCGGTGCAGCTTCAACTTCTGTGCAAAAAGCACAGCACCATGTCTATTCCCTCATCAGTTCCTAACATTTTCATGCTCCATGGTAAGGAAATACTGTAGATAAAGAAAGATTTGCAATACTGTGTGATGAAAACAGCTGAACTCCCTCAGAGGAACTGTCCTCCTCCTGGGAACAAGAGCTTTTGCCTCACAAGTTACCGCTTTACACTCTCATCAGAAGCTGCTTTCAAGTGAGAGCACTGAAGCAAACATCTGTATAAAGTGAATAAACTCCAGAGTAAATTGGGGAAAGTAAAGCAAGCATTTTAAATTTCTTTTAAGCAGTTTAAATAGTTGCTGACTACTTACTCCATCTTCAATCATTCCCCTCTAATAAATACATTAAGCCACACTGGCTTCCAAGTGTGCGTCCATCCTTTTTAATTAGCTTATAAACAGGAAATTTATAGCAATGCTCAGCATCCTCCCTAATGTGACAATTCCGACCACTTTGGTACCCACCTCCTTCCTCACAGCCCAATCTTAACATCTGGAATACAGCACTGCACCGTACCTACTCTTCACAAGATCGAGGAATTATGAATGACAGTCTTACAGAGATACATACATACACTGAAATATCCAAAAATTTTGAAGTCCATCAGAAGTTGTCTGAAAGCAGCTAATCACAAGGCATCATGGCCTTTTGGAGCAGGACTGATGTCATCATTCTTCCAGTAACCAGTGAAAACATCCTGTTCCCCAGAACATTTACTGTTTATCAAAGTTACTGACTGAACAACTAAGCCATAGCCATTTCTAGTGAGCTGGAAAACTCTATTATCTATGGATATCAGGCACAACATTAGGAATAATAAAAAGCTACTGGTGAAAATATTTAATCAGAGGGATTTCTTAAAATGACTGTAACAAAAAGGACAAAATAAGTTCATAGTTATCTGTGGGAAAGCATGGGAAACTGTCAGTTAAAACCCTGTCCAGCAACTAGAAAAGGTTATTCTTCTACTCCTCAAATCCAGCATCACAGGACAGTCAGAGATGCTAAGCAAGGAAAGGTACACAATGGACAGAGATGGAAGGATAGCTCTAGATTGATGAAACTGAGGCTCATAGCTAGCGTTCACTTCTCCCAGTCTTTTAAAAATCAGAACATCTTGACAGAAGCATCCTTGCAGGGGCAGAGCTCACTGGACCTACCCGAGATCATGCTGCCATGGGGAGCCAGTCAGAGCAGTGCAGGCTGGCAGCAGGACACTTCAAAGAGTTTGAGAGGTGGGTGGCAGCTGTGAATAATCTGCTCCTAAGAGCTCTCAAAAAGAAACTGAGCCTTTAATTTCAGAGTCTGTAATAGCTACAGTCTGAGAAAGATTTTCAGCCAGTACTGAGCAGGACTTGTTCAGTAAATATGTTTGGAGTGTATGTGATGCTTCCATGTTTCATAAATGCTATGAAAGGTTAGAAATAACTTGCTGAGAATACTCTGGCCACAACTTAATATGCCCATTACATAATAAAACACCCCTTCTGCCTGAAATAGGCTGTATTCAATAGGCCACAACCTTTTCTCTTCAGGAAGTCACTAACACGTGACAGCAAAGCAGAAATCTTCACAGAAATCTTCATATGACAGCAAGACACAACCACTTTGGAGCCTGCTTGTGGCTCAAAAGTATCACTCCAACTAAAGCAAAGCTAAAACTACTGTGTTTGAGTGGGCTTTTCTTTCAAGAGTTGAAAGCCAAGCCCCTGCTTCCACCCTATCCTCCACTTGAACAGCTCCAGAACTGCAGCACAAATGAACACTGCCCAAGCCTTCTGCTGAGGCCCTGCCATCTGCCAAAGTATCCAGACACTGCTTTGGCAAAATGTTGGCTTCAATCCATATCCTAGCACAGCTTTCTAGAGCCTCAAAGAAGGCATAATTCAAAAAAAGCACTGATTAAGCAGGCTGAACTGCTTAACACAAAGCTTCCATTCAAAAAGCCTGCTGTTTTTCAACCTGAGTTACCAGCAATATTAATCTCACTGCTCAGATCAGAATCCCATAATACAGCATGAATTATAGTTAAACCCTGATACAGCAAAGACTCCTGAGATACAGCACAGCAAACCAGAATTTCTTACACTAACTGGTGTTATATAGGAATAGATGAGCAAGGAAAGCAAAAAGCAGCACAAGTCTAATACCACAGTTTGCCCATACCTTTCCTTTTAGTTATTCCCAGATGGAGGAAAGGCCCCAAGATGGCTGTAGAGTACAACCCCACCTGAAACCTAGCAGCTGTTGCCAGCTTTTCATGCTGTAGGTGCCTTCCTAAAGAATTCTTTCATGAGATTTCATGCACACAAAGCATCCTCAAGTTTCACTTGAACTGACCTACACTAACAGGCAATTCCCTACCTCTACCCTTAGAAGTCTTCAATTAAAATTCAGAATGGCTCTGTTTATAGCTAATAAATGGCTTAGCAGCAGTGAGCTTACAGAACAACCACCTCTATAACACAAGTTCCAGAAAAAATATACAAAGCTTTTCTATGAAAATAAATTGCCAGTCAGAATGCTCTAATTGATCCAAGCAGTGCAAGTTTCCTGTTGAAAACTGTGTCAGGGAAATGCATGTGCAGTTATCACACCACAGTGCATACAGACTGTGCTGCCTTGGTGAGACACCAAATAGAAATGTTGTATGCTTGTGAAGAACTCAAAAATCTCACACAAACTGACAAACCAACTTCATAGAACAATTCTACACTCTAATTGAGAAAGGCATCAAAAAAAGGCATATCTGAAATGAAGAATGGAATATAAAGGGTAAGTAATAGGAAAGAATCTATTCAGCGGTGCCTTTCTGAGTACAAGTAGCAAGAAAATAGGAGTATGTAATGGTATTGTCCCACAAGAGTTTCTCTATGAAAAGTCTCAATAAAGTAGGTGCTGGTGTGTCATCACCTGTAAAAGACTGTCTTTGGCTTGCAGAATTTGGTTTGATTTTAAATCAGTGTGTGTGATTTACTATAGAAGAAACTAAGAATCCAGTAATGAGATTCCAGTAAAAACAAATTAAGTATGTGAAAAAAGAAAATCTTAGTTAGCACTAATCAGTACAGCTGCAGTACCTATAGTGGAGCTGTGCTAACCCACTCACTCCCAGAGAATTGCCTCACCAAGATCCCAGTTCTGTTTATACCAACAGTTGCATCACAATGTATCAAAACAGATTTTTTTTTTAAAAGAAATTTTATCCCTCTGACACAGTGTTTAAAGAAAATTCAGAAGCAGGAACTACACTGTTTCTTAGTTATGAAGTAAAATATTTTAGACCAAACCTTTTTCTCCTTCTACTAGGATACTTCCAGAAGGTTTTCCATTAACTGGTTTTAGGATTTTTTTGAGGTCATTTTAAGTTTTCTGTAGCTTCAGAATTTTTGGTAGTCTTTTTTTCTACTTTTTTCTTAAGAAAAAAAAATTCTCTTTAATGCCATTGTGAGTGACATACTTAAAGAAGCCCAGCTGAATTAAATTCCCACTTTGTCTTTACCAGGCTTAATCAGTAAAGATATTTTGTTTAAGTTAGTGTTAAAAATGAAAGACATGTTGGAAACATGCAAATATATGGAAATCCAACGAGACTATGGTGAGGGAGAGTGTGGCAGCACCAAATGCTAGCACATTGCTTTGCAGTGTACAAAAGAATTCCAACATTATCAAAATTTAATCCTCAAATAACTTAGGCTATTAGAAACCCCTGCACTAAAATGTGCTAGAAATAGTTTCTGTAACACATTCAAAACACAGATGTAATGCAATAAATACAAGTATTATATAACAGTAAATTACAGTGAAGCAGTTACAACAACCAATCCATCCACACAGCACAGGAAAAACAAAAACAGTAAGCCAAGCATCAATGTTTACAAAATCATTTTTCCCAGTTATTTTATATAAACTTTTCATGCACTGAGGATGTCTATAAGGAAACAGTAAGGAAAGATATTTAATGAACTACATCTATGAATTTCTCTCTTCTCTGTCATAAACATAAATCAGCTGGTGATGACCTGGAGGAGAAAAGTCAGCTTAAGACAGTCTATGGTAGACATCAAATAAAACCCTAGGAAAGCCTTGTGACCTCCACAGAAGTGGAGAAGAATACTGTTTTCTGTTCTCTGAACAACTCCCTCTTGGTTATTCACAGCCTACAAAAACAGGAGTTTTGGTCCATGATTAGAAAAATGCTGGTAAACACATGGCTAGAAAGGATGCCTGATTACAAAATCATGCTTGGGGTGGCAGGGCATGACTTAGTGAGACAGGTCCATATTTTCTGAGTTTCTTCCACAGGAGATACAAAACACAATAATAACAGCCCACCTTCCTATTGCTTTTATGATAATTAATTTTAAGATTCAAGTCATTACTATATGATTGAACAAGGAATGTGAACTAGATGAGCTCCCATGGTTCCTTGCTATTCAATTTTTTTTGTAATTAAAAATAACAGCCTGTGCAACACAATATTTTCATGCCTTTTATCATCCCTCTAGCAAACATGATAACAAACATGTTGGTGCACAACAGTTAAAAACCCTGCCATTCTAAAGGACTATTTTATTCAGTATAATTTATCTTTAAATACTGATGGGAACGCAGGAAGAAACAGAGGGGAAACAAGTTCAAGCACTGCAACATTTAAAAATACTGAGTTACTTTGTTCAATATTTAAAATGTTATTTGCACAGCACACTTGAATATCAGGGGTCTAATTCTACCTTCCAAGTGCAGAACAAGTTTGCCACAGAAGACAATGTAGGCTGATGACTTGGGAGCAGAACAGGCATCTTATGGCTACTGGATCCAGACATTGCTCACTGCAGTCATTTTATTTCTTTTGTTAATAAACTTACCTGGTTTGTATTTAAATCTGACTGATTTATTTATGAAAAGCAATGACTAAATACATACCAAAAGAGCTGCAATTTTATCATTTAATCCCAAAGCCTGTGTTACATAAACCAAGTGTACTCCCCAGCTTTACTTTTCCCTCTAGAACAGGAGGATGCAGCAACGCTGAACTCTCAAAATCAGAGTATTCCAGCCAGCTTGTTAAAGTGAAGCAACAGTGTTTCAAAACTCTTAAGAGAAAAACAGCTGGCACAGTCAGCTCAAGGAAAACCATGTAATAAATCTTCAGAAAATAAACAGAAAAGAGACATTGTTTACATACCTATGTTTAACAGCTGTGAATGGATCTGTAGTTTTCCAAATGTGCTTCAGTGACAAGTTTCCTGACACTGGTCAGATCTCTTGAATACCATAGTCATGCAAAAAGAGCCATTTCTCATCTACAGGAAGCATCAGCAGAGAAAGAAATAAAACCAAAATAGTGTAGTTCGGACTAATAGCTCTAACATTCGCAGGGCATGGGAAGCTGCCAGCCCCACACAACCACCCTCCCCACTTAATTACATTCAGCTGCTTGTCATGTGGTCTTGCTGACCGATCAAGTGATCTCTTTTCCCCCTTTTAAAAGGAAGCAAAGTAGCTAACTAGCTCTCCCTAAACCAGGTAACACAGCTCGAGCCTTTGCATAAACTACTCACCCTCCTCCTTGTCTTAGGGAGAGGAAGTTGCAATGTGTAAGCACAATTTTTTCTAAGTATACAAAAAAAATAAAATACAGCAAACACAGTAGTCTACTATATTGAAACACAGCAAGCACCAGAGTTCCCCAAACTGGTTTTATTACCCACCTTTACAGACAGCAGAAAAAGTTACTAATTACAAAAGTGGCACAGACACCAGAGAGAGACCACATGGAGATGGAGCTGGAAGGATTTGGGAGGACAGTGGCAGCTGCAGGGCTTTGAAGGTATCTGTGTGCAGTCCTTTCTGCTGAACAACTTCTGATGGCAACAAGCTCCAAGAAGAGATGAGAGTGAGGATGTTGCTAGAAACTTTCTGAAACACAGACACTAAACCTACAAGCTCCTCATAAGAGACACATGCAGACATTTTAAACATGTAAATAACTTCAGGGAAATAAAGCTACTGATTTAACATGTGAACCAAGACTTCAGTGAGTCAGCTCACAAGGGCGTGTTAACACAGACCTGCAAGAAGCAGAATTCACAGGTCTGCCCCAATTTCAACACCAGTGTCCGCACCGAGGCACTCACTGGGTGGAGGGCTCTGCACTGGGTCTGAGGGATGAGACAGGACCTTCACAGCCCCCTGCAGTCCCCCGAGGCCTCATCCCCTCTCAGACACGCCAACATTACAGATGCTCACAGGAGAGCACTGAAAGGTGTGGACAAAGCAAGTTTTGCACCCACCGTGTAAGATTTTGCTGATGTGAGCTTTGGCAGACAAGCCTCCTTGCACAATCCTTTCTTGTTTCAGTTTCTTTCCTCAAGCTGCTTCAAGAGCAGCAAAGAAAGGAAATTAAGGTGGTGTCTCAGGCTAGTCTCCAATCTTACAATTTAAGACGTGCTGCAGACAGGCTGCTACAAATATTCATCTACCAGTAACAAAGACAACTCCACAAGCTTCTTAACTATCTCTTGTTTCAGTGCTCAATTATCTTGCCTCTCTTCTTGTGAATCAAGGCAATTTTTATTTTCCTTGCCCTGGTGAACATCTTAGTTCTGTTATACAGAGCTGGAACACTTTTTCATGCCCTGCCTTAGCATTTTTCCAGAACTAACTAAAATCCCTTTCTTTGGCCTTCAGTTACAGGTTGTAATTTTTTAAACAACCCATTCTTGGCTCAATCCAATCTTCTGAAAATTTCACCAGTTTTAGAGGAATATAAAAGGCCCTTTTTTGCTCCCACATGCAATTAAAAAACAGAATTGTGCTCAATTTTCAGCAACATGCACATTTTTAATCTTTAGCTGCTTGCTTCCCTGATCAATATCAGCACGTTTGCTTAACTGTGAAGAAGTATTCAGACCACAAGCACACTAGAATGTCTGGTAACTGCTCCAGAGTGCAGAAGGAGGAACAGGATAAGAAGTGTTGACAGACAAAGCAGCAATTCTTCTGCCATGTTGCAAACAGCCCTGGGGGGTGACTACACACACTAAGCACAAACTGTCTGGAAGTCCCAACCTCAGTCTCTCTCAATGGAGTTCAAACTCTTCCATACAGTCAGATGTTTGTCATCTTTAATAGGAAAACAATTCATAAATAATCCCCAGACTCCAGTGTTTTATTTCAGGATGAAATGAAGCTGCTCAACTTGTTTCTTACCAGCTTGGTGTGAGGAGCACCAACTAACTCTTCCTTCCTCCCTACCAGGCAAGGGTTTTGTCCGAAACAGTAAGACTTTGCCAGAAAGGAACAGCTGAAATAAAGCTTTCTTTTTGAGGGTGAAGTTATGTTGATTTCAAACCGGAGAGATATAAACTGAGAGGACATCCATGTTTGATTATTTATAGTCTCTGTTTTTAAACAAACAAGTTTGCAGCCTCTCAGCACAGGCAGCTGAGGCAGCCCTGCTGTGGTGGCAGGAAGCGAACACAAACCAAGCAGCAGCAGCTGGAACAGGAACCACTGCAGGCAGCTCAAGGTGAGCCTTCTTCCCACTGCTACCCCAGTCCTAGGGGGTTGTAAGAGCTTGGACAATTTATTCGTTTGTGTAGGGGATCAAAATTACTGAAACTAGGAAATGTAGTTTTGAAGCTCCAGCTCTACAAAGCTCTATCTACTTAGTTATTCAATATTCCCAATGTTTTTACAAGTTCTATGAACAGGTTGTATGAACAAGATGATCTGAATGCATGGAATTTATGGTTTACTTGTAAAACTTTTTTATGCTTTACAGGCCTAGGGATTTAGGAGGAAATTTGAGGAGTTAAACACAGTGAACAGTGTGGAGCATTCTTCTGTATAAGAATCAGAATATTTGCCTTCAAACACTCCATACCCTTGAGAAAAGTTGCAGGTGTCCAAACTGTCCTGTAGCAGATGTTTATTCTCTAAGAAAAATGCTGGATTGTTACCTGCCTGCAGACATAAAGACATCTGCCACTGGAGAGAGGAATAGGAGAAGAATTGGATTTAGCCTGTTTCCGATAATGCTACAGAGCACATCCCTGTTTCCAAAGCCAAGAGCTGTGCCTAACATCAATGTCATCTACCCCTCCTGCAGTAACATGCCAGTACCTCAGCACAAAACTAAAAGGACATGAAAGGAGGAGAGAAATTCCATATAAAGGTTTTTTTCTTTTGCTTTCCTCTCACCAATATCCTTCCAGAAAAAAAAAAAAAAACACACTCACAAAATCAGCTTTCACACCAGAACTGTTATAGCTGAACTTTGCCAGGACCAAATAATGAAATATCCCTTCAGTGATTAAAATAAAAGTAGGTCAGGCAGGCCTTCCTGCTACCCAAAGGCACAACTGCTAAATATTTAGTAATATTATAAAGTAAAATTTTCATTATGTTCTTTCAACTGGAAGCCCATCTAGGTGATTTCTAGTAAAGGTGACAGAGCTTTCTTTTAGCATTGCATGTGATAAAGGACTGGCATATTTAAGATCTGTAGCATTTTAGATAGAAAGAGGTTTTAAAAATAATCCCCTCCAAGAGAGGCTCCAGATAACTAACTTCCAAGAATTACCAGGGTCTCTTCAGCAATAAAAAGTTAACAGCAAAATAATCAACAAATGAAAAGCATCAATTTTGCTTTCATAGAATATCATACTGCCTAAAGACAGGAATCCTTTGCAGCAGCTGGGTACTCAATATCAGCACTTCAAAAAACTTTAGACCAAACTCTGTCATCAGCAAAAAATATCAAAAGATTGCTTCCCAAATAAGATTTATATATGGTTATATTTGACCTCAGAAAATATTAGTAAAATTATCCCAAACAAGCACTTCTAACTGATCTGTCAATTCTGTCAAAACTGCAAGCTTCTGCCTCCACACCATTTTCTGTTATGCTGTCTGTCCCAAGGCAAAGCCAAGTGGAGATGCCTATTCCAGATCTGAATCAAAAGGGAAAGGAAAGAACACTTTAGTATTTGAACCAGATTGCCTCTCTTATTACAGTTCTGAAGTATCAGAAATAAAATAGCATTAAAAAATACTATTGTACATGTCCTTGTATAAGACGTTACAACATCAAGAAATGGTCAAAACAGGTTTATTTTAAATGTCAATAAAATGTGCATGAATAAACATGATTTGTTTTGAGTGAAATGAGCAAATGTGAGCATTTTGCATGCAGAAAATGGTATTTTGGCAACATTCAGACTACTCAAATTACATAATCAGTACTGAAAAGAACATTTGACCTAAAGATGGATGAATTATTTGACATACTACAGTTCTGTGAGACTATGTTGGTTCACATTTTGTAAGACTATGAAGTGCATGCCTGCCTGCATGAAGAGAGCACCTAGAGCAGCACTGCATGAGACACCAGTGGCCCTGCAGTGGGTGAGAAGCCATAAAAGCACACCAATAATCTGATGTCTCTATCTTCAGCCTGAAGAACTACAAATCTCATTTTTGATCAATGATCTTTATCTACTTTAAAGGGTTGATGACTAAGTGAACTTTTTTAATTAAAAAACATAGTATCGTTACAGGAAGCTGCTGTACCAATTTAAAGGAACATGTGCACTACAGTTACCTAAGAAAGGAGTTTCAATGTTTTACAATCCTATATTAATACAGCTTTGAAAGTTTCTGTCATATTTCTATCCACACTTCAGCTTAATTGATATGTGTTTATTCTTGGTACTACCTGATCCAACACATTATTTGAAAACCAATCTCAGCAGAGCTGGGTTTTCTTTCCAGCACAAGAAAACCCCGTTCACATCTTTTCTGAATCTATTGAATAGGGCAAGTGGTTCATCATTTGCCTCGCAAGCTGACAGAGACTTTGGCACTTTAACTCTGCTCTCAGGAGGAAAAATGGAAAGGTTAATTATGTGAACTATGTGACAGACAGAGAAGTCTGCTGCTTCTGAGCTACAGCAAAGTATTGCTTTTGCAGTGTATTGTTTGATCTTCCATGCAATGAAGCACATGAAACCAAATTAAATACCTGTGATGCCTATTTTTTTCTACCATTTCTTAAAGCATGAACACCATTAACATTAGAGCTCCTTCATATTCCCACTTCTTCAGTGACTCCCCAGGTTAACTAACCTGACTGGTTGATCTGCCTTCCTTCAGGGTGTGCAGGAGGAATGGGTGGGCTTGGAAAGGTGTGATTCTGCAGTACATTACCAAAGTAGGTCTTTCAGTTCCATCGGCCCCATTCCACTCCCTGTGTGACTCCCAATTACTAAAAATTTTACTGCTCTCATTCTTTATGCTCCCACAGGATGCTAGGCTGAAGAAAAATTCCCTAAGGCTCAACACACCACACTCGAGATTATGAATGCAAGGACTTGGAACAAAGCTCCAAATTTGCAATGCAAAAAACAAAGCTGAAATGAGGACATGCCTCTTAGCCTGGTTTCCTAAGGAAACAAAGCTCATTAGAGAGGGGCAGAGACACTAAATTTCTATTATTTCTGCCTTCTCCCCCAACATTTGAATCTGCTGATCAGCTTTAACACTCCTTTACAGAGGGGAAGAAACCACAAAGATCTGAACTTCCTGAACACTTTGTGAAAAAACGGCGAAACAATGGCAGAGTGGATGAAGGGAAGCGTGGGATATGTGCCTCCCCTGAAAGCTGCCAGTTAAAGGTTCCAGTTCTGCAAGGGAAACCCACCAGCTGCCCAGGTTGTACCTGCTGCAGCACATACTGTGACAGTCATTCAGTTTTACATTTACTTTCAAGTTGGATTTAAAAGACACTAGATTTTAAAAGCAAATTAAATTTAAGCGCATCTATTATTAAAAAGTGAATGGAATAAAACCAGTGGAGTTTTGCCGTATCAGCAGTTCAGATCTGGGGGAGGAGGAGTTGTCTTCTGTTTCAAAATCTACTAAAAAGCATGATTCCACTTTTGCAGCATGTTCTTTTCACAGGCCTTCCAAAGCCTGCTCTGCAGCTCCTCCTGACACACAGCAGCATCTCCAGCCCTGTGGGCTATATCCAACCTGACAATTCTAGAAAACTATCAAATATTTATATTCACCTCTTCCCTTTCATAGACAAAAAACATTTTAAAAACTCCTACTTTAACAACTCCAACTTGAGCCTACATTTATCCAATCTAAAATTATGAGAATTTTGCTACGAAATTCAAAAGAAATACAATCAAATCAGACAGTGCTATCTTCAAACTTGGCTGACACCATATCTGCACAGAGATGTCTACCCTGACACCATTCCAAGAAAAAATATGGAAAAATTAAGTATTAGTCAGACAGTTCATGCCCCAACAGAAAAGACCTGTCAAGCTGAATCAGTGTTAGAGGAGAAAGTCAGTAGAGCATGTGCAGTTATGTGCACAGGATCTGAAAGTTCTGCATGACAAACTCTGTTGAAAAATCCACAATACCAGCAGGGCTAGAACTACCCTGATACCTGTATTTTGGGTCATGTTCAGTCACACATAAAGATTGGCTTAGAACAAAACAAGTGGGGGTGGTGCAGGAGGAATTATGATTAGACTTTGCAATTGAAAATAAAAAAACCAAGCCACCATAAAAAGACCCCAATTATCTAACTTTTTGCTATAATCTGCATTCTGAATGTTATCTAGGCTTCCAAGCAGACGTGGAAAGCACCAACCATTGGCAATAACTGCAGCAGCAAATCATCTCATGCAAACCTTGCATAAAACCATTAAGCAGCACAAGCAGTCCCACAACTGTGGGCCTTGAGTGATACCCTGAAATTCTCAAAATGCACCACACTCCATGACAGTCACACAGTTATCAGCAGGGATCTCCAGGAGGAAGGTCATTTCCCTCAGCAATTACCAACATAAAATACCATACTAGCAAGACTGGTGGAATCGCAGGAGAAAAACAGAAAAATTGCATTTTTATTCATAAAAGTGAATTAAGTTTTCTTTCCCCCCTACCCACCATAAATGCTTTATTAGTCCTTATTACCACTAGCAGCCTCCAGTCTAGTTCAAATAGTCCCTCTCCCCAAGGATGTTACTGGAATGAATTGTTTTCTTCCTTTCAGTTCACAGAGCAACCATTTTCCTTACAGTCCTTGGGTGATAAGGGAACCAAATGAAATATCCCACAGTTATGAAAATAATGGCCTTAAGAGTGAGACTGGGCTGATTTTGGACAGCAGCACTTCTCCAGAGAGCCTTCATCACCTTCTAATGACATACACTTAATAAAAGTAAATTGAGCATCCATTGTTTTCATTCTGCTTTACATTCTGCTGTTTCTAATCCAAACCTGAAAGGGGCTTACATACCTAAAAGCCTATCCTTTCCAACTAAATAAACTGCTCTAATAAAAGGCATTGCTTCTACCCATGGAGCTTTCCTTCCCTCAAAGTATTACTGAAGAGTCAGTTTTTATCTACTTTGCTATTTCTTCCTTTATCCTGTTAACATCTTTTAAACCAAGAGCAGTACACAGCTACAAAACTGCAGTCACAAACTCCAAATTTAATTTGGACTCAGCTACTGGATTTGTGTAGCAGTGTCCTTATACCCATCCAGTGTTTTATTTGCACATAAAATATTTCAGCAAAGTGTACTCCTTACAGTCCTTTCATTCACATATCACATTTACACAAAGGATTACTAGAAAAGTGTAGTTATTTTCAAAATACTTTTTGCAAGTGCCCACAAATTTGAATTTCAATTTAAAAGCACTGATTACATATTAACCAACTTCTTCTGTCCATTGCAAATCACAGATTTCTAGAAAAGTTGTACTCCTGCTAAGTTTGTATCTTCACTGCTGCTTCCTGCCCCTTTGCTACCTTACTACCAGTCTTTACCTTATCTTCCAGAAGTGCCTTTTTCTGACACACTTGATTCTTACCCATTTCTCATCAGTAGAAGCATCAGACACAGAGAAAGCAAACAGCTATGGGCAATGGGTTTGCAAACTCAGGAAAATATCACTACACTGGTTTACACTTTGATATTATCCTCAGAGCCACAGAAACAAGGACATTTGCCTAGGTTCTTTTTCCTCCTGTAGAGTAAAATACTGCAGAACTTGTTAGGTCAGCTCCAGAGTGCTGAAATGTGCAAGTATGTGAAAAGAATTCCACCACCCAGGATATGCAAAACGGTCACACACCCCCCAAAGCATTCCCAGCCCTTTGAAGCCACACCAACACCACAGGAAAAAAGTATGCTGGTTATATGTCCTATTTTAATCTACATGCCATAAGGCTTATTAGATTGGAAAATAAATCACAGGCACTGAGACTACTTATTACTATAAATCAAAAGTAAATTCTGTCGTTTTATGTATGAAAACACAACAATGTAAGGGTGTTCCAGAAAATAAAGTCAGGGCTAGGACTTATTCACAAAGCTCCAGTGGAGATAAAAGGATCATTAAATCATGAAGTGATTTCAGCTGATTTAACCTGGTTCAAGTTAGTCCTGCCTCCTGACAGGGATGCAGCTGTGACTAAGAAGAGAAAAAAAGAAATGAGGAAAAGAAACCTCCTAACCAGATCCTACATCCACAGAAAGACTGATTAGGAATATATTTCTATAAATAGGAAAAATGTGTTTCTGCTAAAAATGCTGCCTTTTAGGTTAGAACTTATCAAAACATGCTGTACTTAAACAACTTTTTTAGGCATGTTTGAAGCCAGTGCTGTAAACGCAAAGATTGTGTCTGCAGCACTGAGTGGTATCTACAAGACAAGAGGAGCAAAAGCAAGTTCCAGAGCACTAAGAATGCCCAGGCCAGGAAAGGTTTAACTCTAAGTATCTAAGTAACTCTGCAGGACCAACCACATGTGCAGAGTACAGTAACACAGCTTTAATACAGAAGAGAATATTTGATTATTAATTTAAATCATGTGTTTAAAACATTTCACGTGCAACTTAATTATTTGTTGAGACATCAACAGTGGAAAAGGAGTTCTCATTCTTTATGTTCCACCTCTAGTGCCAATTTTACCTGTTTCTTCAGATTAAATAAAATTCTAGCTATCTCTGTTGACTGTGACAGACTGATCTCAGTAATGGTGTTGATCTGCAAGTCCAGGGTTGTGCTGGAAACAGACCTATCACTGGTCATTTATCAGCACAGCAGACACCTGCCAGGAACAGCACAACCAACAATTCAAAGGCACACAGGGGTTACTGCCCGTAATACTTGTTGCTGTAAATGTCAAATGCTGCTCAATTCTTTCATCTCACCTTATCTTCTCTTTGAAAGAAAAGGAAATGTGTAATCAAGTGATAAAATAATGTGTTCCTGTGTTTAACGACAGTGATAAAACAAACTTACAGTCTGGTTTTAGACATCTGGTTGCTCATGAGAAATTTTGTTAACTGTGAAAATAAACCAGTGTAAGTTGTAGCACACTCTCTCTCCCAAACTCCTTTGTGCAAGAGATTAAGTAGATGTAAAACCAGAACCCTGAACGAGAAACACAGGAACATGCTGTTCTTTTTTCCATCTCTTTAACCATGCTTTTGAGCCATTCATTTAGCATTACAAATACCATTCCTACATTTACCTATCAACATTTGAAATGCATATTACAGTATATGCTTTTCCCTCGCTGGAAAATACTTGGAACACTCACAAAATTAGTAAAAATCTGTGACAAGAAAGAAGGGCTGAGAGAAGATGTCTACTTGAGTTTCCAAGAAAGGGCAGAAGAGATTTTGTACAGTTTCAAAGAAAAACCTGTAAGTGTAGCAATACATCATCTTGCAGAACTAACTCCAAACATGTATGTGTTATCCTGATGAAAATCTCCTAAGCACCTTCTTTGAGGGAAGCGTTAGAGGAGTCATACAATCAGAAAGCTCAAAATATTCCTGATAGACCTCTAAGAGATAAAAATTGAGTGGTTTCAACAGCTCTAAGCATGTCCTTTATACTTTACTCGCACCATTAAAAATACCACTTGTATATTAATATACTCTAGTAACTTATAGAGTTAAGAAAATCAATAGGTGGTTCTAATTGACTTAGCTTTCTTTAGATCCAAGATCATCAAAGTGTAAATTCAGCCCAAGCATTGCAAGTCAGGCTGAAGGGCCTTCCCAGCCTCCCTCAGACAAACACGCAGTGCTCAGAAAGGAGCAACAGGTCTGTTGACAGTCACATATAAGGTTTGAGTCATGGCTAGCCAGGTGTAACATTATTATAGTGCTTTCACAACGATTTACCATTTTTAAAGCCTTTTTAAAAATCCAAACCAGACATACAATCCACTTCTCCCCTGTAGAAGAGACGCAGGTCTGAAGCGGTGTGCAGCTCGCCGGTGCCGCAGCAGCTGCGCGGGAAGGCCCGAGCGGGGCTGTGTGGTGAGAACAGCCGTGAGGGGAAGCACCCGAGGGCAGCCCAAAGGCCGAGCCTGCGGATGGCTCGCTCCGATCTCCCGAGCGAGGCCCCTTTGTAAAGCCCGGCTCGCTGTTTCTGAGCCGCGGGGCGCAGAGTTCCCCGCCCGAAACACCGTCCCGGGGCTCTGACCAAGCCCTCTGCCAGCCCAGCCCAGCCCAGCCGAGCCGGCCCCGCTCGCTGTCCTGGCCGCCTCCCCTGCCGCCCTACCTGCTCGCCTCCCGGCCGCCGGAGCTCCCGCAGCCGCGTCACGCCGCACCTGCCCCTTTTCGGGCTCCGACCGTGTCTTTTCCGTCAAGGCAACATCACTTCCCGTACAGCCCGAGGTGGGGGCGGGCCGGGCGGCACCGCCCCGGCGTGTCCCGGCCCCGCCGCGGCCACCTGGGCGGGCTGAGCGCGGCCCGAGGGCAGCCCCGCGCGGCGCCCAGCAGCAGCGGCCGGGCTGGCTCTTCAGCCCTCCCCTCCTCACCTCTCTGAAAGATCCCGCGCCGTTTAGGAAGAATTCACGAGAGGCAAAACAGGTCTGGCAGCGAAAATCCGCGGTGGCCGGTTAATGCACACCATTGTGGGTTTAATGAGCTATTCCTGCCGCCTGCTGGCTGCCTGCCTTCCCCCGCGAGGGAAGAGCGCTCTTCACTCTCAGCAGCTTCCCAATAAACGCTTTAAATCCAGCAGTCTCAAGAATTCAGCAAGCAGAGTATTAAGCTCAGTTGCATCAATAACCCTTTCCACCTGCATCAGTTCAGACATCCTCTTTCTTGAGGCTTTTCAAACTCAACTGCCATCTTTATGGACAATTCCAGTCACTATATTTACAAAGAAAGTGCCTTCTAGACCTGAGCTACATCTCTTCAAAATAACCTTTTCAATATTTAGTGGTACTGTAAAGGAAGCTGCTGGAGTCACTGCAGTAGTTCAGTGTTTGCATTGAACTTTTGTGGCAATTTGTACCATTTCCTCATAGAATCAGGGAATGGTTTGGGTTGGAAGGGACCTTAAAGACCATCTAAGTTCCAACCCCCTGCCATTGTCAGGGACACCTTCCGCTAGACCAGGCTGCTCAAAGCCCCATCCAGCCTGGCTTGGACACTTCCAGAGATGGAGCAGCCACAGCTTCTGTGGGCAACCTGTGACTCACTACTCTCACTGTAAAAAATTTCTTCCCAATATCTAATCTGAACCTGCTCTCTTTCAGTTTAAAGCCACTGCCCATGTAATGTCATGTCCAAACTGCATTTACTGCACTCAACTGCACCTCCCAGCCCACCTTCTACTGCTATCCTGCCATCTCAGCTTCCACACCACTGCCTCCAGCTGTAACATTGTTCCTGGCTTAAAATATAAAGTCACACAGACAACGGGTTTCTTCCCTCAGTCTGTCCAAACAAGATCCTGTGTTAAAACCAAAACGTGGTATAAGTTTGTCCCAAGATCTCCTGGGTTTGACTTCTTTTTAGATTTGCTGAAGTCTTGACATATCTACTGATTTGGTTTCCCCAAGTCTCAGATTCTGTTCTGTCAGACTAATCCACACCTATTCCAAGAGCCGTGCTGCCTTCCTGAGCTACACGCTGACACTCTTCTCAAGCACAACCCATTTTCCAGGCAGATTTATGTATTAAATATCTACTGTAGCCTCACTGTGTCAAGAATGAAATCTGTATAAGCACACGTGGTACATGTGTTTATGTACATATGGCCAAGTCAGATTATAATCTAAGGATACCAAAGTTGGGTGCAATTCCCTTCTCAGCCATTTGCACAACTGCTTTCCCAACTGAGCCGACGTATTAAGAAATGAAACCATGAGAAGCAGAGAAAAATGGTATTTATCACTTGGAGGCCAACAAAACCCATGAAGCGTAACCACACAGCAGCAGCTTTCTTTTTCGAGTTTCCTGTTGTTATTTAGAGGTGAAATTGCCCTTCAGACACTCAGAATGTCACACACGATTCAACATTCACGTCCCGACGTCTGGTACCAAGCACGCAGGCACGCAGCTGCAGCTCCGGCAGGCGGGCGGCTCCAGCGCGGGGCCGGGCTGCAGAGGCGGCTCGGCCGGGGCGGCCCCGCCAGGTGTCGGTCGCGCCGGCTCCGAGCGGCTCCATCGTCCCCGACGGGCGGGGCGTGCGAGGGCCGGGCTGCGAGGCGGTGCCCGGGAACGGCTCCGGCCGCCTCCCTCAGGGCCTCTTCTCGGGCGCGGCGTCCGGCGGCGTTGCGGCGGGGCCGTGCGGGGCCGCGGGCGGCTGGAAGAGCGGCCCGTAGATGTAGAGCCCGCTGGCCACGCCGAGCGCCACGGCCACGGCCACGTGCTGCAGCGGCAGCCGGCCCCTCATGCCGGCAGGCGGCGCTGCCGCGCTCACGAACACGCGTGGGGCGGGCGCGCACCGCGGCGCGGCCCCGGCTCGGCTTCGGCCCGCGGCCCCGGCGCCCTCACCTGAACGCGGGACACGGCGGAGCCCCGGGCTCCCGCAGGCTGCACGCACCGGACGGAAGTGCCGGCGCTGTCCCGCCCCCCGCGGTCGCGCATGCCCCGGCGGGGAAGGCGGGCGGTGTGCTGCGGGCGCGGATGCCGGAGGCGGTGCGGCTCCGCAAGCGGCGGTCGGTGCTGTACAGCTCGGCCGGCGGGGCCGCCGCGCAGCGAGGCGCCGGTAAGCGGGGCCGGGCCTGGCCTGGCCGGGGCGGGGCGGGGGGCGGCCCCCGAGGGGCCCGTGACGGACCAGCCTCGCCCCCGCAGGTGCGGCCACTCCCGCGCCGCTGCTGGCGCTGGCCCTGGCGCTGCGGACGCTCAATTGCTTCCTCGTTCAGACCAGCTTCGTCCCGGACGAGTACTGGCAGTCGCTGGAGGTGGCCCATCGCATGGTCTTCAAATATCCTTCCCCTGCCGCGGCCCCCGCGCCCTCTCACCGCTCCCCGCGGTGCCCGGGCGGGGCAGTGTTTGGGCACGGCTCTCCCCGGCAATGAGGGGTGGGCTGGACCAACAACAAACACCCCACCGCTCTGGCCCAAGGGGACAGAAGGTCTCGACCCGGATGGCTCGGGTGAAGCTTTTGCTTTCAGTTGGTCATGATCTGTCCTTAATATTCATAATTATGGTTACCTGACTTGGGAATGGACAAGTCGCTTAAGGGGCTACTCGTACCCACTGATCTTTGCAAGCATGTACAAAGCATTACAGCTGCTGGGTAAGGATAACGTTCAGCTGCTGGTGAGTATAATCAAAAATGTGCATCTGCTACCAAAATTCAAATTTAAAGTACTGTATTTAAACACAATGTATTTTTATCATTGTCCAAGTAAAATGCAAAGCCTTGTGTCTGGCAATTAGAGATGTGTGAGCACAGACACCCCACTGACTTCCCATGGGGGCAGAATTCATTCATAGATTTCCAGTCACTGCACTGATGCCTGTGAGTGCAGAGGATCATTCTTGGCCTCCATCAATCTCGTGGATTCATACTGATTGTGTTTGTCACTACATTATAATTGCACAGTAGTTCAGTTTTCCAAAGTGTTTAGCAATGTGTATTTGTACTCAACCCACAAGAACTAACAACAGCCCCTTTTGCTTTCTCTTGGAGATATAGAGCAGATAATTCTACTTTCCATCTCTGAACACCTTCACTTGAACTTTAGACATTCTCTGTTTTGGCAGAAATACTAACCATACCCAAGGACCTTAATATTTCATTTTTAAAATCATAAAAAGCAATAGAGAATATTCACCAATGTACTATTTTCATACTTGAAGCATCATTGACTAATTCAGTCCTCTCTTAAAACTTGGAATTTAGCTTGGTTTGTTGCAAGTACAGTTTTCTCTCTGCTTACACAGATCTGGGTCCCTAGGCTTGCACAGGCAGTGCTGGCTGCTTTTGCTGATGTGAAGCTTTACTCATTAGTGCAACACCTTGAAAATTCAGAAACAGCAAAGTTTGTGGTGAGTCACAGCCTTTAAAAAATTATGCATGTTAACAAACACTGGTTTTGCACTGTAAATAAGAGCAAAATGATACGTCATGCATTGAAGAATTACCACCTTCATTTAGGTGAACTTGTTTTAATGTGTTCATCATTATTTTCAGTTCTTCTGCCAACTCTGTTCCTGGTTTACATGGTATTCCTGTACCAGAACTTTAACAAACACCATGGAGACTATTCTTACCATTTTTGCTCTTTCCTACTATCCAATAAAAGGCTCCAAGATGGGGAACAGGTGAGAAACTTCTAACAGTACTGATAATTTTTGGTTTGGGATGACACCAATCTACTGATACTGTTTAAAATGCTAACTTTTTTCTTAACATCTAAGACAACCAAAGCTCTCTCATTCATGTCAGAATTTTCTTTATCACTTGCTATTTTAAAGTAGGTATCTCTAGTTAGCAACTCCATTGTAACAAAGCAATTCTAGAGTTGCAGGCTTCTAAGGGAGAGTACCTGCACTCAGATAGTCAAACTTACCTGCAGTATGAAAAACTTTTGGCCAGAGACATGACAGTTGTTGAAATGTTACTGCCTGCAAAAGAATTGACCAGACCTTTTGATAAGCTGCTGGGTTTTTTATGTTTCTTCCTTCTAGTTGTAAGTATTTAGCTTTGGTAGCACTTGCAATTGTTATTCGTCCCACTGCTGTTATCCCCTGGATGCCTTTGGTCTTCAGTCATTTTTTGCAAGAACGGAGGAAAGCAGACCTTATCCTACACAACTGCATTCCAGTTGGGTAAGTTCTTTCTCAATTTAAACTGGGACTGTGCACAGCAACATTTTAAGAGTGGTTTTACCACTGCAAAGGCAGACAAGCCAAAACCCCTGATATTATGTAAATAAAAAAGAGAACAAATAGAGTACTTTTGCAAAAGTTTAAGGAAGGGGCATGTTTCCTTTAAACATGCATGTATATGCTGCAAAAAAGCACCAGGAAAGATTTCATGATGGTGAGACATGAGCAATATTCCAGCTTAATCTGGGATTGTGCCAAGGGTACCAGGTGATCGCAAGTGGCCACTGTAAAATGGCCATGAGTATGGATAATCTCAAAAATTCTAGGAATCAGAGTTTTGACAGCTGGAGAAGATACAAAAGCAATTCAGGCAATATCAGTGCAACAAACTTTCCATTTTTGCAGATTGGTCACAGTAGGAACCTCTTTAATAATTGACCGTGTGTTTTTTGGTGAGGTAAGCTGTTTTAAACTTGACTTATAAGAAGAAGGTTGGGGTTTAGTATTTTAGCATTGATAGATATTTGGGATTTCTCTGACTTCTCTTGTTTCTGTGAGAGTGTCTGGCCTATGATCTCTAAATATATCCTAAGCCACAAACTCTTGAACACTGACTTCTCAGGCATTTCAGATGATGGACTGCTACACAAAATCAGTATGCTCAATCCTCAATAGTTATCAACAAACTACAAACTTACACACTTCTGTGATTAACTGCTAAATATAGGAAGTCCTTGCGGAGTTTTAGTAAAAAAAAAAACCAACCTGAAATAGGAGTAAAAACTTATTATATAGGGCCAGTGATGACTGTGTAATTAAATGTCGCTGTTAGGTTTGACTTTGGATTTGTGTTTAACTCCCCCCATCTCCCAGTGGGTACTGGTTCAGCTGAACTTCTTGAAATTCAACGTGCTGCAGAATTTGGGAACGTTTTACGGCTCTCATCCTTGGCATTGGTACTTCACTCAGGGACTCCCAGTTGTCTTGGGTCCCCATCTGCCTTTCTTTATCCACGGCTGTGCACTGGCCCCAAGGAGGTACCGCATCCTTCTGCTGGCAGTGATCTGGACACTGCTGGTGTACAGGTAATCTCTCCTGAGTGCAACTACTGCCTCCCACTGCTTGTCTTCTTTGCAAAGCTCATGTCCTCTCCAGAACAAAGCAGCACAGTATTCAGGTTAAGTGATAGAAAACTTGAAACTATTCAAACACTCCAAGAAATGCAGTCAGTTATAAAACTGATTCTAGAATTTTGTGTAATGCTGATTCTTGTATTGAATAGAACTCATTAGACCTTTAAAGAATAAAATAATTCATCATGAAATGCAATGGAAAATGAAATGTAAAAAATCCCAAAATCAACACTCAATCACCCAGCAGGTGTTTAAGCAAAAATAGAACTAGTTAGAAAACTGAGTTCACTAGATGCCTGTTAATGAAAACACCATTTCATTTGGTTCTTTAATACATCCTCAGCAAGATGAGAGATTCTAAGACCCCTAAATCTTACTCCATTCACAAGTTTAGACACTTAACTATCAGGTTTAGCTCTTAACTATCATAAGGCTGTATTTCTCATTTTAAGTTCAGAAGTATAAGAAAATGTAAGTTTTTTCTAAAGCATCAGAATTAACTGTGGATTAAACAGGAGAGACACTTTCAGACAAGAAAAAATACACCAAGTAAATAAATACTAAGCAATAAATACTTTTATACTATTGTAGTAATAGACTATAGCAAAACAGTAGCAAGACCAGAAATGCAATTCCTTCTTTCCAACTCAAAACGGGAAGGATCTCTATTGGCTTTAGGACTTTTTTACTGCCTTAGTTTTGTACAAACCTCTTTGATTCTCAAGATATGAGTGTTGCAGTAATCCCCAAAAAAGCCCAAAAAGTTGGTATGGGAAATTATGTATTTTTGTATTAGCAGAGGTGACTGTTAATTTGCTACATACAAATGAGTACTTGAATCTTAGCTTTTTATCCACACTATTTATTGTCTTATTGTCTTCCTGAATCTTCACTATTTATTGTCTTCCTGAATCTTAGCTTTTCATCAACACTTTATTGTCTTATTACAGAAAACAGATTGGTGAAGTACTGGCTAAATTACATCTAGTTGTCAAAGAATCAGACCATTTAATTGTAGTAGCCAGGAATTTTTACCAGTGCTTGTTTTAAACTGGCCAAATAATCTCAATTCGAATGTACTCGAATAGTATTCAAATTACTGTCTTCTTCAGAAGTGACAATTTGGATTTTTACTCTTAACTGCTTCAATACCAAAAGCTTCTCAATACATGCACATGCTCTTCCAGTCCTCTGTGCTCTAAAACACATTTTGTCAACAGAACTGAAACATTTAACTTTCTTGATGTACTACTGTATGTTTTATTGCAGCACACTGAGCCATAAGGAATTCAGGTTCATCTATCCAGTACTGCCATTCTGCATGATTTTTTGTGGTAAGCATTGGTTTCATATGTCTTGCAACCTTACCTGGATATAATTTTTACCCAGAGAAAGACTGTTAATGGTCAATGTAGGTATTTGATAAAGGTTTCTTAGAATTAGCCTAGCCTTTTTTTACATCTATTTAAAAAGAGAAAGAAAAAAGATGAGGAAGAGCAAGTGACTGTAGCACAGATAAAGAATCCTTAGCATGGATAAAAGATTCCTGCAAAAACATGACAATTGTGTCAGTGACTCCTAACTTTTCAGCACTGCCAGCCTTAAAATGAATCTTGTTCCTTGGCTCCTCTTTCACACAGTACTTCCAAATATGCCTGACAAATGCCTTTAATTATGCAAGAAAAAAATTAAAACTACCCTTTTCTAGGCTCAGATGTTACAAAGGAAGATTAAAACTTCTAGAATATGAAGATGTAGAGCTTCAGTTTAAATACAAGTTTAAAACTGATAAATCACTGAATAACTTAGGTATTAGGTTTTAAACCTATTTTGCTCAAAGAAACAAAAGTAAATCTTATTTCAATAATTTCACTCCCTGCTAAGGCAAATAGGTAATAAGTCTTGGCTTAGTTCAGTAGCAGCAAGATGAACCCATTCTACCTTACAGGCAGAAGAATTCCAGTCAAGTAACAAAAAATACTGAATATCCCTCAGCTTTCATGTCTGTAAGGGAATGAGGTCATCTATACAATTTATCAATTCATTATCATCCATTTGGATACTTAAAAGAAAAAACTACAAAAGTTACTTCTAGTAAGTCCATGGTTACAAAGAGCTCTTAATTATTCAAGACATTATAAAATAAAAGCAGAAAAAAACCTACATAAATTTCAAAGTAATTTCCAAGCACACAAACATAAGCTGAGTGTTTCACAAAAGCAGTAAAGAAAATGCCCGTAATAGAATGTTACCAATTGTGTTTAAACCACAAACTAATTTGTGGACTTCATCCAAGATGCAATTTGATAGAACCAACCAACTGAAGACTAATTTAATTTGCTTGTTACTGATTTCTGGAACATGCCTTTGTAGCTTGTTTTCTGTGATTCAGTACAGGTGTCACAAAGCTACATAAAACATTTTTCTCACGATACTTACAAGCACGTGACTTGAAAAGCGTTTTCAGACTGGCTGCAACATGAAGCTGGTGTCTGTGCCATGTTCATTGTCTGTGCCATCTTTATCTAAGCTCTGGTTGTGAGAAAGGGGCTTCTGCAATCTCCCACCAGGAGAAATGCCTTTTCCCATTATTAGTTCCTTCAAGCAAAGTGTGGAAAAAGGGCAGTGATTGGAGATGGGAAAAAAAAAACCACCTGAGTATGCTCTTCCAAGGCCAACAGGTCAAAATTTAATAACAATAAAGGAATGCTGTAGTTTTCAGCGTTTTAGAGAAAAAGAATACCACAGCCATGCACATGTAGTTACCATTTATTCTGGTTCTACGTGGACTTGCATGAATCAGAACACATCAATAAGTATTCATATATCATTCATCCAAACTATTGAATGGACTGTTTTTCACTACAAGTTAAATTTAAAGAGACAAAGCACTGGTTTTGAAATTGTATTTCTGTATTTCAGGAGACAGGTGTGGGCTTAAGATTTACTCTGTTAAATCCAAGAATTAAAAGAGCAAAGTCTAACATTTAAATTTCTATTCAAAGAGTAGAACTCTAAGAACACTGTAATAAAGTATCTCAAAGCAAAGTATTGTTATTGACTGAGTAATGGTTTGCTACTGTATGAGGGTACTTTCAAAAATGTGTGGTTTATCTCCCAAACTTACTCAAATGTTTCTGTAGGATATTCTTTGAAACACCTGAAAGCATGGAAGAAAACTGCAGCAAGTTTCCTGCTCTTATCCAATTTAGTCCCAGCCCTGTACACAGGCTTGGTTCACCAGCGAGGCACTCTGGATGTTATGAGTCACATCCAGCAGCTCTGCCATAACTCTCAGCAGTCCCAAGCTTTTGTCTTCATCCTGATGCCGTGCCACTCTACTCCATTTTACAGGTATTAAAAGCATTAATAGTGCACTGCATTAAAATCCAAACTCTTAATTGGAAATCAAGATTTCTCTTTTCCAAGGCTTAATAAATTGGGATAGATAAATGTATACCAGAAGAGTTTTGATTTTTCATACAGTTGATACAGAGTGAATAGGGGACATAAGCCAAATGCTTATATCCCAGAATAAAATTCAGCATGTCAGCTTTATTCATTTTTGTGAAATAGCTTTGTGTGAGGTTATGCAGTAAGACTAATGACTTTACCAAGTATGTCACACTTCTTCATTGTGGTAACATTTGTAGCAAAATGAAACACTAATTGTTACAATCAAAATGTATTCATTACACTTCTGTTGCTAGGCAGTAAAGAAATGTCATTACAACAGTGACTGAGGTCACTGCAAAAGGTTTTCAGTAGATCCTGGCAAGTAAGCAAAATGTTAGAGCAGATATAAATAGTGAAGCTGCTATGGAAAAGCATCTTCTTAAGAAACTAATGTGCAAATGGTCTTTTTATTAAGATAAATGTATTTTCTGTTAACTGCTAACAACACAGTGCCAGCAGTTTGGAGCTGAGTCTGCTTGTTCTACTTTGCTTTCATATGAATTATTGAAGGGAAGAAAATACTACTCTGAGGAAAAAAATTTAATAGATTTTTGTTTTGACTGAGGTATCTTTAAAGCAATGAATCATTTCAAATCTCTGATTCTGGTCAGTTTATCATGAAATGTGTGCTTTTGTTTTTCTCCTTAGTCATGTTCACTGCCCTCTAAAAATGAGATTCCTTCAGTGTCCCCCAGACCTAACTGGCAATGTGAGCTACGTTGATGAAGCAGATGTGTTTTACTCTAACCCACTTGGCTGGCTGAATAAGGAGTTTTACAACGACACATTATTACCCAGTCACTTGATCCTCTTCAATGTGCTAGAACAGGTATGGTAACTGCAAAATGAAACAAACTACTTCTGAGGATAAGTTGCAAAATAAATTAGGGAAGAGTTATAGCTAAAATTTTTGAAAATTGTTGTCCACAAATTTTTAAAACACAGCTTATATTAAAATTGACCCCTCTAGTCCATAATAAGAGTATTGATATCATTCCACTGCTATATAGTTTATGTTCATGTATGCCCTGTCCTCTGTTCCTGCTAATTCTACAGGCCACAAAGTAATGTTTTATGGAATTCTTCTCAATCCATGTTAAAACAAATGTGCCATCTGTTCCCAGAAACTGCACTTTTAAGTAAGCAACAATGAAAAGCAAAAACACCTGCAGTCACAGTACCTTTTAACCCCTCAAATCTTTAATGAAGTCCATGCACTCAAACAACGGTGGCTGGTGAATATCTGCTCCAGACAGGATCAAACAGGATAGGTACTTCTTTTTCTAGCAGGCTTTCCTAAAATAAAGGATAAAGCTTCCCAGGGACAGTTGAACTGATGGTTCTCAATACATCTTGGAACACTATTCTTATGCTCCCAGCTGTGTTTCCTTACTGTGGAAATTAATGTATGTTCATTTGCAGGAAATATCATCATTTCTGGCTTTAAGGGACTATGAGAAAACAGCCACTGTCTTTCATACTCATGTACCTCAAGGACGAGTTGGAAGCCACATCTCCATCTACAGGAGAAAAACTGAAATGAAATTATCCTTGAAGATCAGTGTCTAGACCTCGGACCTAATGATACCAGTTTTGCATAGCAGTAGCTGTGCTTAGACCTCATACTGCAGAAAGGAGAAAGCAGGGAGTCTGAAGCTGGGAATCAAATGGGCAGTCCCAGGAGGCAGCCAGTGGCTGCCTGCAAACACACAAACCTCCTCCTGAAGGCAGCTTCAATAGCACTAGGGCAGGGTGAGGTTGCTGACCTACCTTACACTAGAAAACATTGGGAAGACCAAAATTACCATATGAATACTTAAAACAATAAAATACAGACAAGAATGGACCATTTTTATAGAACTGTATAGCTATGCTATTTTTTTTATAAATAAAGACTTTTACCCACAATGTCTCTTTTATTTTTTTCTACAATATGCAGATATGCAAGACATTTCAAGTGTTTAAATCAGCACGCTGATTAGAATGCAGCACAGCAAATTCTTCACAATTCAACAGGCTCTTGAACCCCCCCAAAGACAGGAAGCAAATATAAGGTTACAAAACACTAACAAATACATTACCACAATGTTGATCTATTCTCTGAAGGATGAGATGAAGTTAGTATATCAAACATTGGAGTTAGTAGTTGGTACATTATGCATGGCTCAAGCTTTAACTACACTAATGGAATACATTAAGCATTTTTTCATACACAGGTCATGGCATGCCTAGTTTCTGCAACAATACTGCTGGCACCCAAACTACCTTCACTTCCAAAGAACAGTTAAAGCAACAGTACAGAATATGCAAGTTAGAAAGCCTGACTTCTGCCTGTTAACAAAACTGTGTAAAAATCAAATAATTCAGAAAAAAAAACTTGCATCTTGCTGCTTTGTTGAAAAACAATTAGTTTCCAGAGAGCATGTGAATTTTAATCTTAATTTTTACAATAAATTACTCAATATTTTGGATCAAAGGGTAGTTGCCCCAATTCTATTTCAAGATTTGCCATGTGTCTTCCATTAGTGCGGCCATGTTTATGCCATTTACCTTCTCTTTTATTACGGTGTTGGTACTTCTGAGCTTGTTTTTCATGTCTGGAATTTTCAGTTTGTGTAAAAGGTCTTTTAGGTCGACTGCAAGGAGTAAACAAAAGCTTATTACTACTAAAAGCATTTTGTAACACAATTACATTTTCAACTACAGCTTTTAACATGCTGAGGTTCATTGAAACCAAAATTAGTACTAAGTAGTCTTTCAGCTTGTAAGAAAAATGAGGGAGGCATTTATTTGTTTAAATCATCAATAAGATGGTATATATAAAAGAAATGCTTTTTAAAAATAAAAATGCAGCTGATATCACAAGCTTCTGTATAACAGCATCAGTAAAAGAATTTGGAATTGTTTTTCTGCAAACTGAAATTCTCACAAATTAGGAATTTAATTTAAAAATAAAGTTCATTTGATAATAAATTAGGAAGATGGACTATAAATAAAATCATAAATCCTATGTGTTTGCCAAAACCATATTAACTGGGTAGCTGATAATAGGACTGACCTTCATGGTTCAGCTTTTAATAGGAGAAAGTGCTACCTCAGGTAATACTTAGTAACCCCAAAGTAGTTAATAATTCAGACTTCCAGCTGCAGTACATGAAATGATAAATAGTACAAGTGTAAATCTGTAAAGCCCTGAGAACACCTTTAGATCCAGGAAAGGAATGTAGGAAACAATTGACACCAAGGTCCATTGTGAGCAAGTCTGAACAAAATTTAGTCAGGGTCAGGATCTGAACTAAAGCCTGCTGTGTGATAAGCTCTGCTCTGGGCACACAGACTAATCCAGTATTACACTAATCTACAAAAGAGTAGTGAAATGCACCTGCAGGACTCAGAGACACCTCAAATATTCTCAAACACCTCATTCAGCAAAGGACAAGAAGGAAGCCCTAGTTAATGCTCCAAGACAGTTATTCATTCTGTCAGATGGGCCAGCAGAACTGCTCAGTCTAAAGAAATGCTACTGGCAGCTACAGATTGCTAAAGAACCCAGCAGAAACATCAGATTGTGCTATGCACACACACACAACTTATATAAAAGAACTACAAATCCACTTGATATAACATAATCTAATATTTCCACTAAGTTCTTCAGAAAGTCTTCTAGCATATGTGTGTGTATATATGTATACACACACACACATACATACATACATATACCTGCTCAAAGACCATCCATTACAACATGGACATTGACTGTTTTTACAAAAAACACTTCTTTGTGTTATCAAGTTCAGGAAACATGGAAACAAACCTGGGTCCATACTGGGGTGAATTATCATAATGGAAGTAGTATCTGTAGACGTATTTGTCCAAATCTTCAAAAACCTTTTCATTATCACTTTGGTATTCCTTCATATCTTCCAGGTAATCCTTGACATCATTAACAAAATCAGTGAACAGCATCTGGTCGTGTATGAACAATCCATTATGAAAAAACTTATTGATGAAATTTTCTAGTTCTCTCCAGTGATGAAAGTTATGTACAACTTGTTGCAAATACTTTCTCATTAGCCGACTAAATTCATCCACCCTGATGGGATCCGAATCTCTGTTAAAGAGACTGATGAATTCTTGATGAGCACATTCAAAAATACCAGAGCAGCCCTTTAGGGTAAACTGATGTTTTCTATTACACAAATGATCATTGAGACATTTCTGGGAATCTGAATCTTTTTCAAACGTTGTAAAATGATGTTTTCTTCCATTTCTGGATTCTTTTGGCATGTGAGGTCCCCTGTAATGCATGTGCTTCAGATTCTCATAGGAGTTATGGTCTCGGTAAAACGTTCGAGCTTTCTTGTTTGCTTCATATCTTTTATCACCTGATGACTTCTCTTTTTCATCAAAGATGTTTTTTGTGGTATCTTTGAAGTGTCTGAATGTAGACTTTACAGAATCAGAGAATTTTTTCAAGTTTTCTTTCACTGCTTCTTTAGCCTGCTTAATCTTTTCTTTATGGTGTCTTACAAACTCTTTTGTGGAATTTTTCATAGCATCAAAAGTTTCTTTAACTGAACCAAAAAATGTCTCCTTTGATTTCTTTCTACTCTTACTTTGCCCTTTAGCACCTTTCTTTTGTCCATTTTCATTAATTTCTTGTTTTTCAGATTGGTCTTTTGCTTCAACATACAGCTTCTCCCATAAATCAGAGCGTTGTTGCTCAAAGTTCAGCTTTTTTTCTAGTTCTGCCAGTCTTCCTCGCAGAGTTTCTATTTCTTGATTTTCTCTTAATGTCTCATCATCAGCAGCAGCAGCACTGTCAGGTGTTTGACGAGAACTTAACTGCTCTAGTTCTTTTTTCAGAGCTTCTGTAACATGACGTTCTTTGTCCAGTTCTCGCCTTAACATCTGTGCCTCTGCAAAGAGCGTTTCCTTTTGCCTGAGAAAATTGCTGTTTCTTTGCTTTTCCTCTTCCAAATGCTCCCTTAGTTTCTGATTTTCTATTACAATAGATTCAGTGCTACTACCTTTATCTTCTAAGTTTCTAATTTGTTGTCTTAGCTTCCTTAATTCTTCCTGAAGTGAGGCCAAAGCTTTTTCTTCCTTCTCTAGGGATTCTCTTAGGTGCTGATTTTCTGCAGCAAGACTTTTTTTTTGAGAATCAAAGGATTTCTTGTCCACTTCAGTAAAGGTCAAACATGTGGCAGGATCTCCCTTAAGTGACTAAAAGAAACAAAATAAAAGACGGAGAAATACTACAATGAGAATTGTTACAATTTTAGCTAGAAAGATGAAAAACCAAGGTAGCCCAAACAGAGCTTACTTGTAATTTTGAATGCAGTGAAACATGTAATTTTGAATGCAGTGAAACGTGAAACAGAGCTGGTTTGTTTATCTCAGTTGGGTTTGTTTATCACACACTTTCTTGGCAACAAAGACCATGTGAGAAACTCCCCCAGCCAGCCAGAGGTCATCACCCCTCACTTGTATTGGTTTAGCCAGCTAAAGGATAGTCAGTAGGGTACATGAACTCTAAGATCTTAAAAGGAAATCAAAATGTGCATGTTTGCTGTTAGTTTATGTTCAGCAAACTGGATTTACAGATTACCAAAATAAATTTGTATTTAATGCAGAAGCAAAGGCATTTAGCTGCTGGGGCAGAAATTCACGAACTGATTTTGAACCAAATCTGTTGCTGAAAATACCTGTTTGTGCAACTATATACTAAAAAAAGAGCTCCCCAGTCTGTTGCCATCTTTGACAAGCTCTAAAACATACTGAATTATGTACAAATGCTGCTAACAGACACATAAAAGAAAACATTAAAAAAAAGACTCCCTAATCTTCTGTCTGGATGATGCAACAGTAAAAAAACCAGAAGTATAGCTTAAATATTTAAAAAATTAATAACCACTGATAATTTAGAAAGGAAATTCACAAAACCTGCCGGTTCAACATGCTTTTACAAGCATTTTCTACTTCAGCTGTCCTCATTAATGACAACCTGGCATTGTATCACAGGGAAACAGAGTCTCTGTGTCCAGATAACTCCTAGACTACAAACATGAAACCCAGTATGTTTAAGCCTATTCTGAGAGCAAATTCAGTCAACATAAATATTTGTCAAGAATTCAGGGGAAAGTTCTCTGAAAAAACTTACTAAAGACAATAATTTAATGGATTTGTGTGAGAAATTAATTTCACTTTGTGTAAAATACACACATAATAACAGAATTATGTAGTGACTTCCAGCTAAGCTCACACCTACCCCCACTGTGTGGTGCACTTGATCTCCTTGCTCTTGTTGGCACTGGTAAAGGTCATCTTTCATATCTTTGAATTCACGTGTCTTTGTCACCAGCTGCTGCCGTTTCTGGATCTGCACTGTACCTACAAAGATAAAAAAGTTTCTTTTGATACACTGACTTAGAGTAAGCAGTTAGAGGAACAGAGGAACCTAAATACCATCCTCATTCTCTGCAAATTCAAAAGCATTTTTATCTTGCCATTTCAGCCCTGTCCTTACCAGTAACTGTTTAGCTGTAGCAAAATTGTTTCTTTCAATGCTAAACAATTTCTCAGACCCAAAAATTTGCTTCTACACTGCTTTTTTCATTAATAACAAATAAAAAAACTTTGGAACACTACATAGAAATATGTTAGATCCAAACCAACAAAAGTTATGCAGGAAAGAATATTTGTGACTTCTCTGTAAGTTTTTTAGTAACATGCAGGTCAACCAGGATAAAAGGGAGACTACTGTTCCATGCAGTATCCACTTCAGAACTACAATCTTGACTGTTAATTGAATTACATGAATAAGAGGGTTTTAGCACAGTGTTTAAATTTTCATGCAGAAATACAATTATTACACACTGCTTACAAAGCAGCAAACATTGCAGGCCCTGTCTTGTCCTTTTTATCCGTCAGCAAAGGCTGCAAATGTCCTGTTTTTCAATTGTCAAAGGCTGAGAGGTTTTTAAAAAAGTATCTTTCCTGTACTAGCCACCAAATTTTTTTTTTTGTCAAGAACAACTTATTGACTGGTACTTCCTCACTTAACACATGTTCTCTAAATCCTCACACTGATGGAGTTTTTATATATTTGCTTTTAAGATTCTCTTGAATTGACTCTAGAGAAGAAGGCAACAGCAATTTTTAGGCATTCCTTTCAAAACCAATGCAGCATATTCAGAGCTCTATTTTTGTATTTAAAGGCAGGGGGAGATATATTGCTAAACAGAAGTACACTTACACTGATGAACGTTTTGTGCTCTCTTAATTTTTATCTATTGTCAAGTGTGACCTTAAAAAAAGACTGCTATATTAAACCAAGTTGAACTATGATAGTTCAATTCAGCTAAGTGAAGGCAACATTTTTATAGCAATGATTTTAAGTCTGCAGAGTCCTAGTAAGCACTTCTTGGGAGCATAGATCCTTTCATAAATGAATTTAAGTATACTGGCAGTAAAGTTGATTTTAATATTTACCTTTTATAGATACTTTGAGGAGGTCCATCGATCCTAACAATCTAAAGCCTGTATTTCTCAATTTATTGTTTTATTTTTATAATGTAAGTATGCATACATATATGTGTATGTGGATGTGTGTGTACACAATAAAACACAGGGTTTAAAAGTAAATCTGAATGCAAGCACAACATCCACAGTACATCACTCAAGGTTCTTACCTTCAGGTTTACCTAAAAATAAAAAAAATTGGGATCAAGTGAAAATTAATACAAATCTCAAAAGAAGTGCCAAAATTTAAATCCCTAACAATTTTGTCAAGACCAAATCCGAAGAGAATGATATCCCCCACCTCCAACTGAGTCATGTGTAATTTTAGAAAGACATATTTTCATGTAAAACTAGAGCTACTCAGGAAAAATTACTATTTACCACATTACTAAATGAAGTAGTACCTACAGCTGCACTGCTGTATGCACTGAAGGACCTGTAATACCAGTACAGCTGCAATTTCTCTCATTTTTAGGTTCAGGTTGTTAGCAGAGAACAAGAAAAACATCGGAGTCACAATGAAGCAGCATTTGCTACATGAGAGTGTTCTCCGTGCGCTCTGCTTCCCCTAACTCACCATAGAAGTGCCCGAAGCCCATGCTGACGGCGATGACCAGCGCCAGGATGATGCACCTGTTGAGGCCGCTGCTGAACTGGCGCTGGTGCTGCTCCTCGTGGGGCGGCTCTGGCCCGAGCTCGGCCGGCACCGTCCCCTCGGGCTCGGAGCCCGACACCCCGCGCTTCCTGGGGCGCCGCTTGCGCACCGCGGGGCTGCCCTGGCTGCTGCTCTCGTCGCTGCTGGACTCCTCAGGGCTGGCCTGAGATGAGAAAACTGAAAAGCAACATACAGCCGTGGTTAAAATGCATTAAATGTTGCGTTAAAGAGCAAACTGAGAATCAAGATCCGTAATATTTATGCAAAATAGATTTGGTGTTTATCTTTGAAAACATTAATAAAACAAAATTAAATTCTAATGATATAGTTTGTGCTGGAAATTATGCAAGGAATGTGTGCTCTCCAAAGTTCAAAATTAATTTTTAAAAACTAAATGATAAAGAATCAAGAACTCACCACTAAAAGCTGTATGGCACTTCTCCATACCTTATCATTCACTCATTACAAAGTATTTCTGTCAATCCTGCCTCCTAAAGCATCTACATGTACTGCCCCTGCAAATTCTAGTGAAGTAGAAACACTAAGAACTCAGTTTTCCTTCTCTTGTAGCTATTAAAACTGAAATACTTAATAATGAAAGAGTAATATAAAGGCTTGCTATAAGAAGGCCTCCTAGAAGACAGGCATGGTTTTGTTACATACTCTCAAATAAGTTCATTCTGTGACCTGCATGCAACTGCAGAAAAAATTCCATTACAGTTCCATTAATGTAGCTATTAGAAATATTCAAAATCAAGATATAATTTTTTTAAATATGCAATTTTGTTTACTTTTAATATGTACCATATACTATCTGTTAACATCTTTACCCACGTTTCAAAAAAGCCATTTTCAACCACTACTGCACAGGAAAAAGTCCACTCAAGTACTTTTCTGTTTGTTCTTTCCCAACACTCTTCTATTACCTGACTGAAGTTTTGGTAAATTGGACAAGATTTGAGATAAGAACAAATTCTAACCTTAAAAAAATACCTTTTATAGAATTTTTGCAAAACCATATTTATTATACCATTTGTATGTTCATGTTCCAATGGCCCAAAAGCCACATATTCAAAAAGAACAACAGAGCTGTAATTGCTTGTTCCCATTTGTATAAATGTTTGCTGTGTATACTGTAAATAGATTTATACAATCCAGTATATAAGTTATTATTACTTAATCTCCCTCCTTTTAAAGTGTAACTCTCAAATGCAAGGTAAATATCAAGGGAAAGCAGTAGTAGGGTGGAAAAGCAGCTTTCAAGTATCTACATTCTGTACATATTTACAAGTCTGGAATATTATTTACCTATTATCTGGATATTATCTAGAATATTGAGTTACAATTTACAAGTCTTCTGGAATAAATTCAATGGGATCAGTGAGGTCTCTAGACATGACAAAGTGCTCCTGCTTGGACACTAATTTTGCTGCTCACTATCACACAATGCTAATGCCCCTCCTAGAAATTGTTCATTCTCATATCAGATGTCATTACTCAAAATGTAAAAATACAAATATAGAGAGGCTGTCCTTGAACAGTTCTCAACTGAAAAATCATTTGTTTGAGCAAAGCCATGCACACATCACTGAACAGACAAGAATGCCAAGCAGTGCTAGTAATATCTATAAAATGCATTACTACTTAAGATTCTTCACTTAAATAAATTACAGCTTGATATAAGTGATTGCATCAAGCCCAAAAAAGATTATCAATTAATTTCTGGAACACTTTTAATTTCTAAGTCTATGGACAAGCAACATGACAGATTATGAAAGACAACTTCCTCCCTTAATAAAAAACTCCATTTTAGTAAATCAGTCAAACCAGTCCAATCAAGCACACTTTGCAATAAAGATAAATCACTTAAACGGTGACTCAGACATGCAGACACTTAAATGAATATATAGCTTAGTGGAGAAGGACACTATTTTAGAATCAGCCATTTAAGCAGATGCATACTTCCCAATCCTGGAAAACAAAGGCAAACATTCAGAATGCATTCGTCAGATATTATAGGGAAACACACACAACAAACTCAGTAAGAACTGTTTTTCTTGCTCATCTATGGGGTTTTTTAGCGTTTTACAACAACCAAAGAAGCTTACACATATGGAATACAAAAGTGGTTAGGAGCAAGCTGCTTCTAGCCAAATGGGAAATTGTTTGATACACACTGGACAGCAAAGAATAGGAAAGGAGAAAAAGAAGACAATCAGAAAGTAAAATGTTGTAAGACACTTAAAGCCATTCATAAGCACTTACTGTCAAGTTGTCAACAGCAATTACACTTTTAGGCAAGCATGACACTGCCTTACAGCTGCTATAAGAATTCAGTACAAAGCTGTGCACTAACAGTGCCAGGATGGAAAGGACTACAAATGAAACAAAGTGTGACCACAATAGCAGCCCAAAATTCTAGTTTCTACTGTGATTTTGAAGTGTCAGATATATACCAGAAAACAGATTAAGTCAGTTGACATTTCTGCACAGACACAGCTCAGATACAGTTCACTGCTGTTTTCATGATGAAGACAGCCTAAACAGGAATCGGTTTGCAAAAAGAAGTGGCAGAAAATCCTTGTACAATGCTTTTAGCATCTACATTAGGAAGAATCTGAGGCTCATCCTTTTCCAACACAACACTCAACAGGAAGTGGATGGCAAAGATTTCTGTTGCCAATTTTTGTCACCTCTAAAACTTTGGCATTTAAAACACTTGCAAAAGTACTCAGAAATGCAAAAGACATTTTCTGCAATACTTTGATCAGTTGAATGCACAGCACTAAAAGCCATACTGAAATCAGCTTATGTTAGAAGGAAGAAATCCATTTTGCCAGTCACACATAGGCTTGGAATCCAACAAGAACTACCCATTTAAACAGTCAAGCACACACATTAAAATGTATTACAAACCTTACTGATGTCTGCTCCAAACCTACATGCAAGGTTAACATCTTTTTAAAGAAGCACATAAGACACTGACGGCTTAGCCAAGTTCTTCAGTGAGGATTGGCTTTCAGCATCTGTCTAGATGTGACTACTACCAGATCAAGTCAGATTGCTATCAAAAATTCTAAGAACACTCCATGCAAGCCATAAGCAATCAGCTTTGCACAAGCTGATCAAATTTAATCACACCACCTTGGAAAGGAAGACTGCGAGATACATGCTCTTTCACCTCATTTCCCCATCCCCTTACACAATCAGGAATCTTCCACAGCTCCTCCAGCCAACTGACTTTTGTGTACAAAAACACAGGGGGAAAAAAACACACTTTTAGAACTCATCTCCAAAAGAAAAAAACAAAGTCAACTAAATCTTAACTTTAAAATTAAGTCAGATTCCCCAGAAAACTTAAAGAAGGTGACAACTTTGTTACAAATCTTCACTGGTTGTAATTAGATGCTAAGCTGTCACTTTCTGTTTCCAGTGGATACTATACAGATACATGAACATTTAATGATGCTGTATCATACTCTAAGATAAAACAGTATTTTAAGTAAAATCCTACTTGTATAATAAACTTAATTTGAAAGATAATAAATCAGCAATACAAAGGTGTCATAGAGAATAAAGAGAACAGAAGAGATTGCAAAAAAACAGCCAAAAAGAATAATAGAGGAGGACTAGAGAACAGCAATAAAACAGGAAGTTTTTTGTTTGGATTTGTTGGGGTTTTGTTTGTTGTTCTTCACTGGACAAATATTAATCTCCTTCCTCCTGATCACAATGCACCGCTTATTTCAGCCAAGCACTGGGAGTACCTTAAATATATAAGTATATACTACATAGCTATGAGGGTGGTACAAAGTTTCTGTAGTCATACAAGAGAAAACCTACAATCATTCTATGAACTAAAAGTAATTTTAATTCTCCGAGATATGTTACAAATTAACTTTGTAACATTTAAAACAGTGCAGTGAACACTTAATAAGAGAGATTGCTTTCAGATAAAAAGATTGCAGACATACATTTAGACAAAATTGTAGCGGGCACCTAGAGTTTTTCTAGAGACTGCAAATACTTGGATATGTATTCAACAAAACCATTATTTTTTTCCTCTCTCCACAAAAAGAGGGCTCCCTAACCAAAGATTGGTTTGGGTTTTTTTCTGGTGACATTTTTGCACACAGTTGCTTAGGATTGTATTGCTCTTACCAGTTTCTATATGGGAAAATGCATATTGACTGCTAGAGGAGGAACCCATGTTAAAATCCTCTGAACTCTGAGCTTCTTCACCATCAGCTGGAGCTTCCTCCTGACTCTGAGATTCTTCTGGTTTTGGAGCTTCAAGTGTAACAATGTCAGAATCATCACTAATAGTTCCAATGCAGGACCCATCATCAGGAACTTTTTCTTTATTTCCCTGGGGTAAGGGACAATGTGAGAATTATTCAGACACATAAAACATGAAGTAATTAAAACAAACCAACAAAAACCCAAGAATTGTTGGAACTTTTGGAAAGGAAAAATTTGTGTCTTTATTTTAATGCCTTCAAAACATTTCTTGCCATTGACAGATGGGGCTTACAGAAGCTTCTGGATAATGTAATCTGTAATGTAATTTACCTCTGGAACTGTCTGGGCTTCCTCAAAACCAGATAGAGTATTATCTACTGTTGGGATCTCTTCATCATTGTTGCACTGAGCTATACGAACAAAAGGAGGAAATAAACAGTCAAACAAAATGGGATTAAAAGTAGCAACCACAAATTATGCCCACATCCATATAATATTAAAATACAGTGTTACAATGTAATTTTTTTATGAGTACAAGCATTACTATTCTTATTTGATCTATGACATTACTAGGGAATACTTCTTTTATCAATAACACTTCTATAAACTATCTTCCAGCACACCAGTGCACACTATTCTATAACACATCTAAAGTAAGGACAAAATGAAAGACATTCTACTAATTTCACATATTTCAGGAAAAAATACTTTTATAAAGTTGATTGAATATATTCCATACCACTGGTGAAGCAAATACCCTGACAGATGTCCACAAAGTACATAAAAATCTATGGAAAATACTAATTTTGTGCCAGTGCTACAACAAATATTCACCTATTTCATGAAACTGCTCCTCTTTTAATATCTTACCTTGCACACCAACTGCCTGCTCCTCTTCTTGCAAAGAAACATATTCTTCTGAAACAAACTCATGGTTCTCATTCGTGCTTCCATTTTCTGAGGTCACTGTCTCTATGTCAGATCCCTGAAGGTGAAGAATTTAAATGGACATGACAGTTACTGGGGTTTCCAATAGTAAAGTAGGAAGAAAGGGTTACAAAGAAAACAGAATATTGGTAATTAAAACAGGAACAGAAAAACTGAGCCTTTAAAGCTGAAGACAACTTTAAGCAAAGAAAAGCAAGTGAAATACCAACTAATTAACCAGAGTGAAACAAATGTTAGTGTGTAATACTCATGAGCGAGGTTAAAAAAAGTTAGATGAGGACAATTCTAGGGGGGAAAAATGACAGCAATTTAGACATTAATTAACAACTACAGCGAGTATTTAAATAACTATTTTTAATGTCTTTATTAGACATCTTTATTAAATGGAATTTAGAGAAACAGAGGAGATATTGAATATGGGATCTAATTCTTCCTCCCAGGTCCATCTATTATATGCAAATTCACACACCCCTCCCAAAATAGAACTTTCAAGCATACCAACATGAGCTCTAATAAATACTGCTACTAGGAAAAGCTATGTACAACTTTACTCCATCTCAATTCCTGTGAGAAATTTTGAAAGGCTGCTTATACAGTACATCTCTGACACCTCAAAACCAAAGATTTATACAAACTCTACATTGGATTTCTGTCTTTAATCCAGAAAGGAGCCTTCATTATTAGTCAGCTGCCAGGCAGCAACAGCTCCAGAGCACAACAGGAACTGCAAACAAACAACACCAGGAGACTGCAGGGTACTAAAGTCACGCAATATGCTTGACAATTCCAAATATTTAATCTTTATTTTGTAATTTTTGTTTAAAAGTACTGATGAGACACCAGTAAGGCTATTAGGAAACTACAAACATATAAAACATAACTGAAAAAATACTAAGTCACTCTGATCCATAAATAAGTTGAGCTGTTTTTGTAAACAGAGACAGTTATTTTGGAAAAGCAGGTGTGAAATTACAGTAGCAGCAATATTCCAGATCACTTTCCCTGGATGTCTCATTTCAGGACTCAAGCAAACATGTATGCTTTTGTTTTTACAGAGACCGTACTTCAGGAAGATGAAACCTCAAAAAGAATTGCATAAGATACATTCTATAATCATGTTACAAAATATGTTTCTCTCTAAAAGGTTTCAAAAATTAACTGCTTTGGTAAACTGTTAAACACTGTGTATCCTTTTTCTTTTTTTAAACTTTGTATCTTTTTTCCTTTCGACTACATAAGGATCACAACTTCGATTTGATGTGTTTCCCAGAAATTCATCTCTCATTTACCAGTAATTTACTAGAAACTCAGCGAAATCTCAGGAAAGAAAATATGAAGTTATTGGGGTTTTTGGGTTGGTTGGGTTTTATAGATAGGTATATAGGTTTATTATGTGACAACTGTTCTCTGGTGTGATAGAACTACTACAATAATTTCTTGAATCAGGAATAAGAGGAAGAATAACAACATTTCACTTTGCCCAGGCTCTACAAGAAGAAAAACATCAAGAGTGTTGCTTAAGACAGATTACAATTTTAGCTAAAAACCCAAGATAACAGGCCAGCTGAGTACATGGCAAGGCATCCTTTTCTGAAAAACACACAGTCAGGTGTGAGTGCATGAACTCTGATACACTTCATCTGATGCTTGACCTTCACCACTCTTCCATCCCAGCAATAGCAAAGAGGTCAAGAAAAGATATTGTCACCTCCCTACCCTCCTACACAAAATTAGCAAGTCCTTTCTTAGGAGCAGTCCAACAATGCACAGCAGCCCTCCTCTGCCCAAAGCCCACACTCAGTCCAGCACACAGAGCTGCCAGTTCCCTGCAGCCACAGCTGGACAGTGGCCAGCTTCTCACCCCTCAACTCACTGCAAAATATATCCAGAAACAGATTCCACTGTATCATCATCAATACAGCTCACAACAGCATGTGAGAAAATAACACTACAGTACTCCAAATTTGTCTAAGCCATAGTTCTACCCCCATCCTAAATATCCAAATCAATTCACTGCAGTATACAGAAGTCCACGTCCCCCCTCCCTGGGTAACAGCTGTGTGAAGGGTACCTGGCCATCCCATCCATTCTACTTTCTTTATGCTCAGATTTAAAGCTGTCCTACCAGAAGAATGCTACTGTTTCCCCATTTTTATTTCACTGAATCAGGGATGAATAACTGGGAACACAAAATCTACATGCAACAGAAATCTGTTCTGCTTTGGCTAGACAAAACCCAGCCATCCTACAATCTTGTGTTATGTTAACTTATTTAGACTGCATAATTCATTTGCAGTTACAGTGTAAAATAACCATCCCAAGAATGAAAATAAAGTCTGCACTTCACAGCTGAATAACTCAACTGCTGAACTCAACCTCTAAATCCTTTCACTTTTATCTGAACTCTGTGAGTCCAGCAGCCTGTACACTCTTGTAGCTCACTTGGCCTTGAGAAATGGAGTTCATGAGTTTTCTGTTTCTTTTGGTGACAAGATTCCCAGCCTGTCATCCAGCCCAAAACAAGGAAAAGAAGTTTTAACCATCTCTTAAATACCATTTTGCTGCCAACAGAAATAAAAGCATGGCCCAATATTTATAAACTTCAAACTGTATCACTTGTGACACGGAACTATCAAAATATGAGAGCAACCACAAGTTTGTAATAGCTTGTAATAGTTTGTAATAGTTACCCATTTTCATTATCATCTGCAAAACAGGTGATTATCATCTGCAAAACAGTCTGCAATGAAGAGCCTCTGATCACTATGCATGATCTTCAGCCATTTTTTCCTACTTTCCTCTTCTGAATGAAACATCTCAAATACTGATCCTTGAAATTTTTTCTGGAGCAGGCAACAAGTAGATGCAGGCAATACCTAAGTGTCATTCCAGGAAAACTGTCAACCCATCTGTCCTGAGGATTCTGGCTCAATGGCTTCCTCAGTTTACAAGACAATGCTAAATACTGAAGAAGCAAACCAAACAAGCAAACCAACCTACCCATCCTACACTCACACATCAGCCAAGATCTGAAGAGATATAGAAATCCACAGCACTAAAGGAAGAAAGGATACTGGGTACCCACTCTACCAGGAAGGGCTTCTCAGAGGTTCTGAGCAACCCAGACCCACCTTATCCACTGTATGGAAGGAAGATAAAGCACTCTTCTTATCTACATTCATGTGTCTAGACCTGAGCAGGTGTTGAAGGCACTGTGTCAATCACCACAGTCAGGGCAGTCATTTGATCAAACCTAAGTGCTGACCCTGACACAAGACTCCTGCTCTCCAGACTCCACTGACAGCACTGATTTCATCCACACAATGCAAACTTGGAAACCAACATCAGCTCCAGACACCTGTCCCATTACAGTCGTGGAATATACACTGGCCCCTATCCCAATTTTCTATAAGGAAGACGATGTAAGGACAGAGGGCTGTTCTTGAACAGCCACTGTTGAAATTAGGATCAGATACCTTAGTGGTAGAAAAAACTTGGGGAAATCATGGAACATTCCCTTCTGCACAAGGTATTTTTCCTGCTCAGTATTCCCAACTTTCTTTGTTTTGGTGAGGGTACAGATTTATCAGAAAGAGAAGAAATATGTTAGCAACAACAGACAAGTTACACAGAATGTTAATGTTATCAGGCAGGATGGAACAGAAGAATGCATGCCACTAAAATTCTACCAGCTCTTCAAAGCAAAACCTCTGCAGAAAAAGAAATTCTTTTAAAAATAAAAATTTCTGTCAACTACAGTAAAAGTATACATTTTTCAAAATAGTAGTTTTATGATTTACTTATAAATTTCTCTTCTATATTCTCTGTTGGTATGCAAGATCTACACAAAACAAGAATTACTAAGCTGAAACAACATTTTACTGCATACAGATAGCCTTAAACTGACAGAACTTTACCAATGTGAAAGTGGGTACCTCGTGATTGATGACAGTCCAGCCGCAAGATGAATCACTGTCACTGGAATTTTCAGACATTTTCAAAGCACACTGCAGGTAAAAGTAGACTCTTAATACTCAAGACGCACAATTTCACTGCTCTATTGAAAAAATAAATAAAGAGAAGACTGGAAATCATGATGTTAAATAAATAGTTATTCTGGAATTGAGGGGGAAAAAAAAGTTGAGAAAGAAAATATATTCTTTTGTACTTATTTCTATTATCTTCTTTATACTTGGAGCAAATATAGCTTTGCTAGGTACATACCTATTTCAGCCAGCCATAAAGCTCTTAGACTAGATAGACACACACACAAGGCTAGTCAATAAATTAATAATTAAACAGTGATGCTATAGATATGCTATGATTTTAAGACCTGATTCAGTACATGAAATAATTTCTGCTTTGTTACATGCACAGAAACTACAGTTTATTCAAGAAAAACACTGTGAGGTTTTTTTTGAGAAGAAACAGATTAGGATCTTTTGGAACTAATTTTCTTCAATTACTGAGCAAAAACAATGTTTCCTGTTTCTTTCACTTCTTTCAAGTACTCTCAAATACACTGATTCTGAGGAAAATTGAGAGTATCTGGCAACTACAAAAACAGAATGAAAAGAACCCAAAGTATTTTTTATTTTTTAACAATATTTCCAGATGACTGGTAGCCACTTTCAGAAGAGAACTGTCCAGCTGCAGCTACCTGTTTATCTTTTCTCCTTTTTAACAGGAATTTATCAGTAATACAAAGTATTCATTAACATCATATTCAGATCCATTTTTCAAGTCCTTAACTAGCAAAAAGACTTTATAAAGAAGTTTAAAACATTACTTGTTCCTTGAAAAAAAATATATCGAGTTGTTATATATAAGTTACTCTGGATTCATCTTGGTTGAAAAAAATCTTCCCAAAATTGAACAATTTCCAATCAACTGCCTGTTATAGCATCAACATAATAACACAGCCAAAGAAATCATGGTTCAATAAAGCTTTTATCACAGAATTTCAGACACCTGCTTTATTTCCCACTTCTAGTTAATTCTAGTAAGAACACAGAGGAAAGCATCTACGTGTTTAAATTTATTTGCTCTCTACTTTGTTATCAATCCTGTCTTCACTCCTTGTTTCTCAACACAGAAATGATACACAAAACTTTGAATGAGAACATTTAAGTACACCAGTGTGGCTAGAAATTGGCACAACAAAATATAAAACTTCCAATTCCATTTAGCTTTCTCACAAAACACAGTAAACATGTGTCTCATATCTCAGCATTATGGTAGTTATTGCATGTTTTTCTAAGATAAAACTGTTTTCTCCTCAACTTCAACTAATATATTTACAGTTCCTCTGTAAAAAAAAAAGGCAATGGTGACAATTACAACAACAGTTTAAGCACAAATATTCACTAACAATCAACTTAGGTATGAAACTTAGAGAGAAACTTAATTTCTATTTTTTTTATGAAGCCCTACTTAGAATATGGTTGTCATTTTCCTGTAGATATTTTTCTTCCTTCATTAGTGCTTTCCTGGAATCTCAACCAGGGAATGTCGGGTTGGGAGGGGGTAGGAAGAAATCTATTTTGGTTTGAGTTGTCTGGGTTTTTTTAAATTACACTGCATACAAGGATCAATTTCTTTTTAATTGTGATTTATTTTAAAATCATACTTCTTCAATCATCAAAAAACAAATGCCCAAATGGCAAAGACTAAGTTCTAGAGTTTACACATGACAACTGCTTGCTGTCATTAATTACTCCAAGTCTGACTGGGCATCCAGCAGCAGCAGCATTCCTTTCACAGGAAGGTAACTCCCAGCACCAGAACTCGTCACCTGTCACAAACATCACCGGCCGCCTTGCCAAATCTGAAGTGAATTCTTAGAAGGCAACTTCAGGGCACCAGTACAGTTTGATACAAGGGCATCTACAGGTTTTGAAAGCCCAAACTGTAACAGCAGACTCTGTGCTGGATGTTGCAACATCCCTCTTCCCCCCAGCTAACTCAGCATTTCATCCTGGCTGCCAGGACAGAAACACCACCCTGCTCTCCCTCTCCAGCCACAACACACACTGACAGGTCACTGAGCACTGCAGAAACCCAAATTCTGCTCTGAACATACAACCATGGCTTTGGGTTCCACATAAACATCTGTCTTCCCATTCCAAACAAAAGCTTCAGGACTTATGTGGGTACTGACATCATCAGTATACATTTAAAATACATTTACATCAGTATACATCAGTATAGATCAAAATACATTTAAAAAACCCCAGAGAAACAAGAGACAATCATCATTTCTACTGATCACTTGTCTTGATAAATGGCCTTGAGTTAGAAGTTATTTATTTGTATTCAACCAGAATACTACACTAATAGTGCATATTTAGCTGCATTCAGGTGACAAATCACCAAAACAGAAAATCTTTTATATTACTATTTTAATTAATATTTTTAAATATTACATATTTTTAATATTAAGAAAAAAACGGAATTTTAAAAAATCATAATTAGGAGAACACTAAGGTTTATGGTTAGAACTGCTAAATTTAGCCAAATTACAATAGATAGATAATTTGGCATCAGACTGAAGGGCATCTCTAGGGTAAATGTATTCCTACAGGTACATTCAGCAAACATATACATGTAAAACAGTTACCAAAATTACAGCACTTTATAACTTAGTTAGATCTAAAAGATCAAAAATACCTAAAAGCTTTAATAAAAAATTACCTAGGTACAGTGTTCCTAAACTTCAATCATCAGCTGAACAGCTTGTTTCTGTAACAGATTAATAAAATGCACATAATCATAACTAAATCTGAGGTCAAACTCAATCCCTTAAGTACACTGAAAAACAGAAGGCTAATTTGAACCCAATGGCTGACTGACCCACTCACAAAATCTTCTCCAGTTTGATTCTTCACCAAATGACAAAGACCACCTAAGAACCAGTATGCTTTTCCAACCAGCCAAAAGGGGCTGCAAATGCTGCCACTGTCTTCCTGAGTGCAACTTTTTAAATAAAAGATAGCTTTGAGCAGGAATTAAAAAGACAAAGTCTTCAAACATCCTAATGAATCAAGATGACACTAATGGGTTCTAGTCCAATAACAGCAGAGATAACTGGAGGACACACCAGAGTGTTACACATCTCCTGTATGCCAGGCCAAGCCAGAAGCGAAGACTGGGGAAAAAAAAAAAAAAAAAAAAAAAACAACCAAAATGACCTCCTGTGGTGCACTGGTTGTGTGTGCTCACTACGTGTCTTCAATGCCATTTTTGGCATCACCTTCTTAATTTCTATCTGGACAAATTACATATCCATTATGTTCAGACTTCAATTTGTATGTGTTTGGGGAAGGGGGACAGGAATTCAGAAGTGTTAACTATTTTCCTATGCTCAGTGAAATGTAAACCGTAAACGTAAAGAAGCATAAGGTGTAAAAGCTTACAGCCATATGTATTGTTGAGAACACAATACCAAGTTATCCCAGATATGTATGTAAAAATAAATCTGAGATACCACATCCTATTTACCCACTGTGAACCAGAATAAATACCAGTCTTAAAAAGAACCACTCCAATCTAAACAAACTCTTAAGTTCTATCATCTAAAAAGATTATTTCCTAGACTAAAAAAAAATAACCTTCAATAAGCATTGACAAAGATGAGTAACAGGCACCAAGAGGAATATTAATGTGTTCTACAGAGTTTGCTGCGCTGTCATTCCAAATAAAAACTCTCAGTTCTCTACTACAGTCGATTCTTTGTTGCACAACAGAAATAAAAACAGGTTCAGTGTTATGACACTTCAAGGTTCTCAAGGAAGTTGATTATTTCTACTAAGTGGTAATTTCTTCCCCTAAGCAACATCCTTCTCTGAGAATATATTTAGTAACCCATACTGAATATAGAATATTTCCTTGGTGTGAAGGAAAGACAGACGTGTTTTCTACAAGGCAGACTCTGGCAAGGCTGGGCGTTCCCTGTTCGATCCCTACCCCTTGTACGGCGCAGGTGTTCCTGGAGCGCACCTGAGCCGGAGCGCGGCTCGGCGCCAGCGCAGTTAAAGCGCCAGGACCGTGTTTATGAAACAGAGCACCTTGCATCAGCCGGCGAGGCAGCGGCAGATGGTGACAGAGAAGGAAGTTGGCACAGGCCAGCGTCCAGGGCCGGGGCCGGCACGGCGGTGACAGCGCCCGCAGCCCGCTCGCCCCCCGCGCGGCCCCGCTCACCCGCTCCCTGCGCCAGGAACGGCCGCCCCGGCCCCGGCGGCCCGGGCTCTGCCCCGCTCCGGGCGGCCCCTTCCCGCGGCAGCCGCCGCGCCCCCGGCAGCTCCCCGCGGC
>VWZP01009737.1:717258-741565 GCA_013396995.1 Dicaeum eximium
GGGGACAGCCGGCTCTGCGGAGACGCGCTCCGTTACATGCCAGTAACGCTCGTAGTAAGGGAAAGGAAAAATCAAACAACCACCACCCACACCCTCACCCCCCCCAAAAAAACAACCAAACAAAAAGCCTCACACCAAAGAACACCCCAGAACATGCCCCTTCCCCCCCACCAAAAAAAAAAAAAAAACCCAACAAAAACCACCAAAAAACAAACCCAAAGGTGCTATACATGGACCAAAAAAAATTCTTTGATTCTTTTAGCCCCAGGTGGAATAACTCTGATGACTGGGAATTAATTAATTTGGAAAGTCTCCTCAAAGCACAGGCCCTGCTGCTTCAGGAGAAACTGTCCCAAAAACCACTCGGCTTGGGGACAAGGCAGCTCTCAACTCCCACCCACACTCCTAGAACACATCTCATCAACAGACACTGTACCAACAGAGCAGATCCAAAATCCCAGCGGTTTAGACTCCAACAGTGCTCTGATACTGGAACAAAAAAGAAATGGGAGATTGACAACAACAGGCCTCATTAATAAAGGCAATATCTTACTCAAGTTTTATCTAAAATAGCAACTTAAGTGTCGGCTTCAGGTCTTACATGACTGAGAAACAAAGAAAAAAAGCTTTCACTGCACCTCTGAAGAGCAGCAGGTTGTAATTGGCTTGCTCAGCAGCACTAAGGGAGGTACTTTACTCAGAGAAGTTCTATGGCAGGCTCATCAATACAGCACTAGAGCACCTTCCATAAACAGAGCAAGAAGTATTTGTCATATGATAACTCATTCCCTACAGAGGAAAAAAAATTAAAATTAAAATTAAAACTAAAATACATTCACGTGAATATGAGTGAGGAAGCACAGTTGCTTGTACATTTCTCTAGGGCTCTATTTTTCTTATTCCTGTATCTTAGAAAAAAAGGTCAGAACTCAAAATCAAATCAAATCACCCAGTCTCACTCTATTCTTACTCTCATTCATATTTTATCCACACTAACTATTTCTGCCACTCATATTAAGATATTTTATATGCTCAAGATTATCACCACTGCAGAAATATACACAAATCTCAAATTTTACTACCTTCCATAGTCATTATGAGTCAAATTACCACTGCCCACAGTTTACTAAATAAGGTCAAAGTGTTAAGTTCCCCACTCTCCACCATGCATGTATTTCAATACACATCTTGAGCAATATTTGCTCTCACCACAAACAGTTAACCAGTTTGAAATACTTTGCCCTGTTAGCTGAAAGATTAAGATGGGTTGAATAAGATGTATTTCTCCCATTGCCAGTGTCTCTCCTCCTTAACCCTCACTAATTATAAAACCAGCAAATAAAGGTATAGCATTACAGTCAACTGAGGCACTCAAACTGCTGCACTGCCCTCCTTCCAGCTGTTATAAAAAAGTGTTTTCAGCTCCTCCCAGTGCACTGCAGCAGTTTTCTGTAGGAAAGCAGGGGCAGCAGCTACCCCAGACATTTCTGACTCACCTCAGCACTCCTCTCAAGGCTCTAAGTAAAACAGCTGGAAACAATGCCTGCCACCTTCTCCCTGATACAACACTATAAAATTTGCACACAATAATATATATCTGCATGATAAATGCTTTATTATAAAGACAGAAATCAGTCATAAATGGTATTTAGGAAAGAGACTGATGCAGAAAATTCAGAAGCCTGCTAAAAGTGCTACTGAAAGAAATGTAGCTGAAATGGCCCCAGTTTGGAAAGAACACTTAACAAAAAGGAACCACTTCAAGTCCAGGGTTTCAGATTGTCAGAGTAATACAGAATGCTAACAAAAATCAAAAATGCAACAACTTTGTATCAAAATTATATAAAATCCATCTAATCATGTCTATAATACTATACTTTCCAATAATATATCCAATCTTTTACCAATTTTTAAGTGTTCCAAGTGAAGCAGGAAAGTGTCTAGGTAACACACACTGAAGAGAAATAAGATTCCTTCTGATGTCCTCAAAGGCATCAAAGAACTTCTTTTTAATTTTTTTTAAATTAAGAACTTGGCATTGTTCCTTGAATTAGATGTCGAATCTTCTCAGCATCTTTTTCTATATTTTTATTTCTAGGATCAATCTTGAGAGCTGCCTCATAATCCTGAAGACCTAATAATAGACACATTAATAAAAATATCCATCAATAATGCAAGAGCATCCTCTTTAGCAACTAACTGTAAATAACTACTCCCCAGTCATATGCATAAAGTATTGATCTTGAGGTTTGTCCTTAAGTACGATGGCATCAGAATGACATTAGTTTAGCTCCCATCAGTAAATAAACTTGTATTTTGTTTATCTTATTTTACAAAACATTTCAGTGGAAACACTCTACCTCATAGCATTTTCAGGTTTTCAAACATGAAATTAGAGCTTCTTCAGTCACATACATATACACCTATATATGTGTGTGTGCATGAGGGGGCTGTTCTAAAGTGTTCTGCAGAAGAGAGAAAATGATCCTGTGGGAAAATATGAACGAAAAAAAAGACATCAACTGTGAAAAGCAGAGCTTGTGGAGGAAAAAACAAATCATGAGTACAGGAAGTAAAATTTTGCCTACATTAGTCTTTTTTACAAGGTTTCAAAGTGCAAATGAAGCTGTAAAGGAATAACCAAGTGATGCCTAAGTAGGAAAAGGTAAACAATGGCCAAAGCTTAGTAATTCCACACGGACATTTTGAATATTCTTCAGTTTCTATTATCAGCTTTCACTTGTAAATTTGCTTTACAAAACTAATCTGATACTCTTGAGGAACTGAATAGGGACAGTGTAAATTCATGTATTTTCACACAAATCATATGTACTTGATGAATCATTTTACTCATCAATATGCGTTTCCTACCTCATTTTACAAAGATGTTACTAAGCATTTCACAAGTATTTTAGAAATATTTCAGGTTATTTTAATATCTTCAGTGGAAAAACTCCTTAAATTAGGAATGCAATCCATTTTCTCAAACTTGTAAAGATTTTTCAAGGATCCACTAAATTTAAAAAATTAAAGAATGTGGTATAAACATTGATAACAAATAGACATAGATTGTACACACTTCCTTCAAAGTCAGTCCTGAAAACATAAAGGTATGGGCAGCCTCACTGAGCTAAACAGAGTTACTTGCATGTCACTATAAATTCCTGTGCAGGTTTCCATAAAGCCAAGGCCTCACCTTCAGTGTATAATTCCAGCTGACAAAACGCTGTTCCACGTCTCACATGGGCTTTCACCCGAGCGTTCTCATTATCAGGAACAGGTGGTGTCAACAGTTCCAGTGCCTTTACAAGTGAGAACACCCAAAGTATTTATAAGTAGATTTTCCATAATTGGGGTTTTTTTTTCTAATTCATGAACACCTCTCTCACCTAATTACTATTATTATACAGTGACATAATAACTATTCAAAGAGAAATAAAAAATAGCTATTCAAATTTAACTATAAATGGCTTATGACTCTAGTCATTAAGGTTTGTATCCATCACCCCAGTTTGCCAACTGCAGTTACATTGCCATGGCTAAAAACTGACAAATACCATGTTAAATGTTTATTGCAGTCAAATAATGTGTTCTGTTTTCATACATCATATAACCTATCATGCTATCAAAAGAAAAAAAAAGGTAGCACTAAAAAAGCACATGTGTTTTAGTAGTAGTTACTAGAAAAAAACAAGACCAAAAATCCCCAGGTTTCAAGACTCAAGTATGTATTAGTTCAAAATATAGTAATTCTTGGAAAACTTTTCCCACATTATTCAGGTGCCATTTGAGAGGATTCCTCTTGTTCCACAAATAACAGCTGTTAAAACATCAGGACAATACAGCTTGTCTTTAAAAATGTTTGGTTTGTTGGAGGTTTTTTAAGCTATACTGCTCATCACCACCATTATTTTTTTTTCCTTCCAACCAAACAAAGCACACCACAACATAATAGAAAATGTATGAGTATACTTTGGGTTTGGTTTTTGTCTGCTCCAAGTTGTGGGTTTTTTCAAGTGTACATATTGCTACAATATATTCATCTGTAAAGAAACATACTGGCCAATATATGGTGATTTGTCACAAATTTGTGGAAGCCTGGATTAGGGTTTATTTTATTGTTTTGTTTTAAATTTCTGAAAGTTCATTAATCACTATCAAAATTTAATATTTCACCATGGCTTTATTATATAAATTTTGAATTTTAAAACTTTGAGTTGCACTAATATGTACTTACAGATCTACTTAAAACAGAACCATCACAGTAACAAATCACATTAATGCATAAGATGACAGCCTGAGCTCCTGGATTTTTATACCTTAGAGGAATCTTGGATAGCTTTGTGTAAATTTCTCAGCTTCAGGTGGCAAGCAGCACGGTTCAGGTACAGCAGGGGAAGTTTATTGTTCAGCCTCACTGCAAGGTTGTACGCGTTTACAGCCCCAAGGTAGTCTCCCATTGCAAACATTTTGCTGGGTATTAACAAATGAAACATGTACTTTAAAGAAGGGGATAAATACTAAACAAACACCTACTTATTGTTAACTCATTTTCAAAAATTTGACATTTTGGCATCTTTTCCTTTGAAATGCCCCTTTATAGCCTTTTCTGAGAACAACACAGCTGGAGTTCAGTGCACCTTGATGCTGACAATATAGCTTAGAGATGCATGACAAAAATAGTCACTGCTTACAGGCCATGAAGAATTGTAAGAGTGCACACATTTATGTAGACACAGAACTAATTTTGAAAGCTTTGTATATCTGATTATGATTGCCTAATCAAAGCTTTCTGTATAACACATCTATATAGATAAACCAATATTTGTATCAAGTTCCTAAAGTTTATTTTACACAGATGTTTAACATCTCACTAAAAAAGTACAAATGAAATTAAATCCACTTAGGTATAATAGTGCACTGCCTCAACTTTCTTCGAAGAAGAATATACATAATGTGTTTACAATTACTTTGTTCATCATGAGTTTCAACAATTGCATCTCATGATTTATCAGATTCTAACCCCATAAGCTGTCAATAAAATCTCTAGTACGACTACCATGACCACTCTAGATATTCACCAGCTCTGACTAGAATAGAATATACCAAAACTGAACAGTAGACAAACACCATAAAACTAATTAATTTTTAATACATCTTCAATTGGAATGTAACTTACTTTCCTTTGTCCTTTAACCAATCTGGATTTTTCTCCTCTTCTTTTAAATCTTCCAGTTCAGATAAATCAGAATTTATTATTCTTCGAGCTTCTGCTTGTTTCTGTAGCCACTGCAAATATAGAATGTGTTAGTATTATTTCTGAAGCAAAAATTCAAATCCAAAAAAGGTTTTTATTTTCATCTCTTCACTCATCAAAAGAATTCTACTGACCACATATTTCAGACACAGGAAAATATTTTATAATGTTCAATATGAAAAACTTCAAAGTTTCCCCAAATACTTTATTACTATGGGAAGTCAGGTTACCACATCTCTAATACATTTTTGTTTACTTGTCTGTTTTGATCTTTCAAAATTACTTTGTGTTCATTGAATCGAGCTCAAAAGAGCTGTGAGCTTCTTTTAAGACAGAACTGAAAGAATCTTAAATATAAGAGTTAGAACACTTCTGATTTTGTACTTCAAGGAATTAAATTAATATTGCTGCCTTTTTTCCCCCTCACAAAAAAGGAACATGTCATTTATTAATCTGCACAACCACATGGTGAAAAGAATTTTTATATTAAATTGTTTCTTCATATCTTAATTTAAATAAGACTGCCTTCCTTGGAAGTTAAGGATATTGCACAGGTAACACTCCTTGGCACAGACACTATTTTTGTATTGAGTGAATACACAATAATTAATTCCCCACCTTACCTCCTCCTCTTCTGCAACACGAGATTCTCGTAGAGCTGTGGGAAAAACTCGTGGTGTAAAGTTGACTTGAATTGTAGCAGCAGTTCGGGGAGCTGGTAACTGTTCTTCCGTTAAATTCTGTGAAAATATACTACAGGAACCATGACCTATGAAAAGAGTTAGAGCATTGGAAATGAAAAATTAAGCAAGAGATTTTTCTGGTTTTCTACCAAAGTCCAAAGTACACCTGACTTAGAAAAGTGGCACACTAGAATTAAACCTCTAATCTTGAGAAAAGTTTAGACTTGTTCTTCTGAAGGGAAGGTTCAAGCAATTTTTCTTCCTAATGCAGCAAGTAAATAAATGGAATTATACAGCATCTGTCACAAATGAACATAAACTCCTCTCTTTGTTGTTGGTATGATGCTGTGACAGGGCAACAATAAGAGCTAAAACTAACCTATCAAATCAAACAAACAAACAATTAAATGTCTTCTGCTGGTTTAGTTCCCCAAATTAGCTCTCCATGGAGCCAAGACACAGGACAGAGAGCACAAAAGGAGATGGAATATTTCTATGAAATCCAGCAGTTAGGTAACTTTGGGTAACAGAAACCCCACCCCCAGAAAGTCTGCATTACACTGCCAGAAAGGCTTTCAGATTTACTTTTCTAAAGCTTAGAACAAAACCTATCCTTGTATTTCCAAAGACTTCAACAAGAGCTAAGAAGTCATGTGCCTTAGCTCAATAAATTGCCTGAAAATAACAAATTTAAAACAACTGTGAGCTAAAAGAACTGGTTTGGTATGGTGAAGACAAAGATAAGTGATGAATTAGAAACATCTGGGAATAAAGTTATACCCACACTTAAAAGAATTACAAAGTACAGTTCAATTATACAACCTCTTGTGGCTTTGAGTCTGGTCTTAGAAGTTCCTTCATTAGGAGTCCGAGTTTTATTCATGTTTTCATTTTTTCTCTCTTTTAATGGCTCTATTTCTTGATGTAATTCCTCTTTTTTTTGTATGCTCTTGTATTTATCACCATCTTTTTGTTGGTTTTTCCATAACTCCAACTCTTTAGCGACTTTCTGCCGCTCCCTTTCTTTTAGATCTTCAATTCTTTTTCTTTCTGCTTCCTCTAGCTATTTGAACAAAAAAACCCTATGAGATACATAGCATCTGATAATACTGACTTGACTAAGTTAAAGTTACCATTATTTTCCCAGTTCCATATCCCAAGCATAGAGTAACCAATAATGTTTTATTATTTTATATAAATTTGATAATTTATTAATAAATTTATAGTTTATTAATGTATTTTTTAACGTACATTTAACAAAGCATCTGCCAGATTAGTTGGTAGCTGTGTACGTCTTGTAGAACTCCTTCTAAACCTACCTTCATTGTGGCCTCCAAAGCATATTTTTTGTGTTCCTGTTTTGTAACCTTTTTTGCTTCTGTCTTCTCTTTTGCCTTTTCTTGAGCTTTTAGAACAGCATTCTCTCTCAGATATTGTAGTTTCTCCTTGTCAGCTTAAAAAAATAAACTATTTTAGTCATTTAAACCTGGTGTTCTATTGGTATATATCATGCTAATGAAAACATGATTTCTTCTGCTACTTTGGCAAAATACAACAGGATTACAACTCAACAAATCAGTGTCTACCAAGCCCATCTCTAAAAGAGAAAAATTAACATTTGCTTAAACACAAAATTTAAGTTTTACAAGAAATATTGTTTTATTTCATACGCGCTAGAACAAGTAGATATTGTTTGCTCTCATATACTTTCCATTTTCAACAAGGTTGAACTGAGCAGATATCTACCAGCAGAAGTTTCACAGTATGCTTTCCTTACACATAATCTAATTTTCAGAGTAAAAAACTCACCATTTGCTAGAGTTAGGGAATCCCACATGGCCGGTTCTTTTTTATACAAAGTGAAGAAAATGTTTCCATTTCCAATCTTTGCTGTGCTGTTTGTGTCATCAATAGGAGCATATAAAACGGCTTCAAATAAAAAGGGAGGGATGCTTACCTACAAAAATATAATTTGTACTAATATTTACTATTTTAAATTAACTCTCACACATTCAAAACACAGCACAAGTATACAGTAAACCAGAAGAAACAGATACTACTGACAGAACTAATTTGCTTTGTATCCACTCTGGAAGTTTGTAGAAGCCCAGAGAAGGTGCTTCGTTCCCGTTAAGGGTGGGTCGTCACAAGGTTATATCTGTTTTTAATAAGATTGAAAAAGTCGGTTCTTCAGCGCTGCAACAGAAGCCGTGGATTTCAAATTTAGGATTATTATTCGCAGTTATAAGCAAATGTATAAATTCAGTCCATTGATGAGAGTAAAGGCAGCTGGCACCTGTTGAGTGCCAAAAGCAATGAGCAGTGGTAAAGCCATTATGTGCCGCAGGACGGGCGTTTAGCAGCCCGCAGCACACAGAGGGACATTATAAAAGATAAAGGTTTATGAACTTCAAGCGTTGCCATGGTGCACGGCGCTCGCTTTGAGCAGGGTTACGGAGCAACCCCGCGGCCGCGGCCCTGCGCGGCAGGAGGCCCGCGGGGCGAGCCCACCTTCAGGTACTGCTCGCTGCAGAAGATGTTGGCGGGGGTGGCCCGGGCGCCGCGCAAGGGCAGCGACAGGTACACGGCGGTGAGGGTCTGGCGCCAGCTGTGCTCCCGCAGCCACACCGGCATCGCCGCGGCCGCAGGAGCTCCGGGCGCTGCCCGCCTCAGCCGCCCCGCTCCGCCCCGCCCCGCGGCGCACGCCGGGAGCTGTAGGCCCGAGGGGCCTGAGGGCCGCGGGCACCGCTCCGCCTGCCGCGCTCACACCTCAGCGGAGCAGGAAGGAACGGAATGCGGCTCGTGTCATCTACATACATTTCTATAAAGAGACAAACTGCTGGTAGGGTAGAATTTCTGACAAAGACTATCAAACGTTAGTTTTTATCAAAAAACCATCTGGTCCAGCCTCCCTGTTCTAGTAGGGTCATCCCAGAGCACCTAGCATAGGATTGTGTCCAGATAGTTGTGGAATATCTCCAGTGAGGAAGACTGCACAGCCTCTCTGGGCAGCCTGTACCCACAGAGAAGTTCTTCCTCAGTTTAGGCAGAACTTTCTGAGCATCAGTTGCTGCGTGTTGCCTCTTGTTCTATTGCTCAGAACCACCGAGAAAAGCCTGGCTCCATCCTCTGGCACCTCCCTTCAGACATTTATACACATCGCTGAGCTCCCCTCCCAGCCACCTCCTCTTGAGGCTGAACAGCCCTAACTCCCTCAGCCCGTCCTTGCAAGAGAGATTCTCCAGGCCCTTGAATGAACTTGGTAGCTGTGTGCTGGACCTGCTCCAGGAGCTCCGTGTCTCCTGTACTGAGGAGCCCAGAACTGCACACAGCACTCCAGGAGTGGGCTCAGCACGGCTCAGCAGAGGGCAGGATCACCTTCCCCCATCTCCTCTGGCAATGCTGGCACTGAAATGTCCACGTCCTCTAAAAATAACCGGGCCATATACAGGCAGCCCCACGCTACTGCTGAGCAATATTGTCTGCTGTACTGTCTCTGCCAAAAACTCAGGAGGTAATTTGCACATTACCACTCCACATTTCTCAAACAAACTGTAACACTGTATCTGCCAAAATAAAGTCTAGTATATTGAAAGCAACTCCTTCTGTAGAATATGGCCTGAAAGATGAGCCAAACACAGCTGGATAAAGATTCAGGTATGTTTAAGTTCCTCAAAAGTATACAATTACCTAGAACTATTAGGAAAAATCCAGAAACATGAAGTCTAGTTTTCCCTCTTTCTTTTAAAATGAGACCAAGAAAAATGGAGTTTAACATGGCTCACATTAGCTAGTATTTCTGATGTGTATCACAGAAGATTTAATTTTATGTTCTATTACCTATAATACACAACAATATTCAAATAGTACTTTCAAGTACTGTATACCTATAAAAGTAGGTATCACAGAGATTTATAACTTTTTTTGAGCAAGAAATCCATCATAACTCTCATGATTTCTGGGTTATTCTCCACCCTCACTCACCCACATCAATATCATCTGGAAGAACCCTTGCATGGACCAGAATCTGAGAACTGAATTAAATTCCTCTTTCCAAGAACATTCAAAGTTGATAGCAGCAGCAACTAGAATTATTATAATGTAGTAACTCAAAATCTCCTACCACTCCAGCTGCAGTCATCCAGAAAGTCAGAGGTTTTGAGTGCTGGTCTTCTGCCTCGGTCACTCAAGTGTCATTTTTACTCTCATCACAGAGAATATACTGAAATAAAGCCGCTCATTATTTATTCCTGCTAGAAGAATTCTATTCTGCATACATGCTTTACAAGACACAGTTATGGTTACCAGTATTTAGTCTTCTCAAGTTACACAAAAGAGCTCCTATACATCATCCAAAATGTTATTTACTTAAAACCTAGACCTGCAATGCCAAGCTTGCACGACAGTAAACACCACTAACATGTTTTTATGTCAAAGCAGCAGATTTAGCTGCTAAAGGACACAAAAGGGATTCAGCAAGGTCTTGGATCAACCTCAACAGTTTTGAATTGATGTGTATGTGCAGAAGCACCACCTCTGTCCCACCCACTCCACAGCCTTACCTGGACAAGCTGCTGTGCTCTCACTGCGACACACTTGAAAAATAAACAGGAGACACCCATGCAGCGTGGTTCTTCTGCTGGCACTGACTTTACCAGTCAAAAGTCTGCAGTGAAAAGTTTGCAGTGAAAGAAGATAAATTTTTCCACTGAAAATCTGATTCCTAAATTACCATCTCCTGTGCTATGAAGAATGCAGATTTATATTCCAGAAAAACCTTAATAATATTATTAATATTCTGGGCCTTCCAGTTGCCTATATATATATATATCTTTTCTGGAGTTATTTCATTTCTAATGGCTTCAGAAGTTTTAATATAGGGGAGAAAAAGAAATCCTTTAGATAGTTTACATTTTCTTACCTTTAATTATTAATATTTTTTCCTTACATCCTTTCTAAATTTTCTCTCATTTCTCTCATCCCTCCATTTTTAACAAAAAGCAGAAACATTTTATGAGACTCTGTTTATTCCAACAAACTGTTTTGCATATGGGGCTTGGGACCTATATCAGTTACTTTTAAAATTATTGTAAAGCAGTGATTTGGCATGTATTATTTCTGGCATTTTAACTAACAGGAAAAGCTTAGTAATAATTTTATAAACTGAAATAAATAATTCTTTGTATAATCACTTTCCAAGTGCAGAAAGCTATTTTAAAAAAATCTGTTTGGACAAATGGTGCTTGAGCCTTCCTTCCCATCCTGTGAGGAACAAAATGGGTCTGAAGGCACAAGACCTTTTCCCATCTGCTTTGAAGTGACTGCAGATGAACACCTTGACACAACACAGGAGCTCTCCAAGAGAGGCAGGAGCTGCACTTTCTGATCCACATGACCTCATGCTGCTTCTTGCAGGATTACACCTAATCCAAACACGTTCTCACAGGCAGAATATTGGAAAAGTCCATCGAGGCATTACATCATCTTCAGAAACTCAACAGGCAACTTCCCCACAAAAATTATCTTTATTTTAAAAGAAATTGAAACCAGACAACAGAAAGCAACAAAGTTACATACAGTGCTGGACAAAGTCTACCATATACATTTTCCAAGAACACTTGAATCAGATTCTGATATATGTTCTTCTAAAAGGTAAAAATATCACACCATTACTAACAAAAAAAAAAAAAAAGTCAACAATCTTAATTGGCTTGTATTTTGCATTGTTTGGACGGCAGTAGGTTGGTAACTTGTCTTTTTCTACTCACTTTTAATTCTAAAAGAAGAATGTGGACAAAAAATTCCAAGTCAGAAGGCCCTAAAGACCACAGTACCTGCTCTAAAGGCCACAAACCCAAGCTTGGAGGAAAGAACACGTTTTAAATAAAAATCCCTAACGACTTTGTATTATTTCACATTTCATGAAAAAAAAAAACTATCAAGAAAGAAGAATAAAAGAAAAAATAATATATTAATAGCTTGCCCTCCTTAAGTTAAACAGAAGCTCAGATTTAGACCATTCTGTAGAGGAAAAGATGAGTGTCTAGAAACAGACAACTCTCATAACTCCAATCCCAAAATGTCTCCAGTACAGCAATTCCTGAAATACAGTGCACAAATCTCTAAGTAAAAAGGTGGGGTTGGATCAAAAAATTACTTTGAGACAGCTTCTTTGAACATGAAAAGGAAAATTATGTATGGTAAACAATGCAGAAATAGTTATTCCCTATGGTGCTGGGATAAGCCATTTCTAAACCAGGAGACAAAAGGTGACACTGAAAACTTCAAGCTAGAGGCAGCACCTCTGAGGGCCTGAACACCACTCAGAACTAATCACCCCAGAACTGATGACAGACAGCACTAGGCCACTAAAGGGACCTTTCTTTTTTTCTATGTAAAGCAGAAGTTATCACTTCCACATAAAGAAGTGAATGTGCAAAACTCAAGATGTAGTGTAGGGTAGTTATATTGCCTTAAAGAGTTCTGCTAAGTACACTTAGTTTCTAATTTTAGGGGAGAGTCTATTCTAATATAGAAAGCTTCTGCCAAAACTTAGCAACTGCAGAATAAGTTTAAAATACATCCAGTTCTACATCCTCCTGCATATATCTAATCACATCCAATAGACAAAAAAAATTATATGCCTTCTAAACAAACAAAAAATTATATGTTTTGTAAAACAAGTAAAGAGTGTTACAATAGAATTTTCACACCCAAGAGCTGATTACCAAATGTTCACCCATTTCTCAGTGGATAATATTAAGAAATTCGTATTAAGTAATGGCAACAAGATGATAATGCATATCAGTGCTGTGTGTTCTGAAAGGTACTCAGTTTTAATTATCATGACATGCTACCATCTATCATACCTCATTCTATGCAAGATACCTCACCAGCTACCAATCCATTAACAATAATGTTTCACATACTTCATAGAGTAGCTTATAACACATCATGGTATGAAATAATTTGTATTACATAGTAATTTAATCCCTGGCCACAGGGTTAATGTTGGACAAAGTCTGGAAAATTTTCCAATTTGAATTACATACATTAACTTTGTCACACACCACAGCACTAATGCATGTATTACATCAGACATGCTCTAATTTAAAATCAAAACAAAAAAGTTGTTGCAAAAATACATGTCACCAATGTGGAACACATTCAAGATTGTATAAAAAGTACTGAACTGATATCCCAAAACAGGTATATTTAAGCAGTACATAAGGAAAGATTAGTTTTAATATGAAACAGTCATTTAAGTCACATACAACATGATAAGAAGCATGACTTCCTTTTTTAAAAATGTTACACCAATGCTTTTACTGACAGGCAATGTTTATTTATAAAATGAAAGGGATATATTTAATGTAGACGCGTTACTGTATTAAGTTGGAATAAAGACAAATGTTAAAAAGGTGCTACATTTTAACACCACTGATTTTGTAAAAATCTCAAACCATATAAGCATTTCACTTGCAAATATCACAGGCCCCAAACTGCAAACACTTTAAAACATTCTTGACTGTGTCCATGCAGTTTCACTAACTTCATTAATTGTCACATGCTTGAAATTAAGCCTGGAAAACGTGATTACAAAACCACTTATTGGATTAAAAACTTCAGAGGTCACAAAGTATAATCTCCTTTGAGCAGCCCCCAAAATTATATTTTTGTTTTAGGTAGAGCAAACTTAATTACTTTTCTTTACCTTCTTTCATCTGAAGATCTCAAATAATAACTAGGCCTCTAAGCAACCTTTGGAAGTAAGCATCAGTCCCATCTTCTTTCAGAAGAGACAGGCACTAACCTGCTAGTTTCAAGTTGTAGAAGCAATGAGTAAAACAGGAAGAAACAGGATTTTTGCTACCTGCCCTCTAGTCTGTATCCAGCACTGTCACTTACATGTTTTCTCATTTAAAACTGGTCACTAGCAAAAAAGTATTAAGGACAGCACAATCCAATTTACATCTGTTTATTTCAGCCTGGGGGACAAAAAAAATTGGGAGGAATATAAGGCTGCATTTCTGATCATGACTAGAAACAACTAAAAAGGACACAGGCATTTCCCATAAAAACGTTAAGGTTTGCAAGATTTACAAAATCTTTGCAATATTTTTGGTGTGCAGCACCAGTACAGTCTAAATCACCAGTAATGAAAGAAGCGCATGAGAGTTCAATACAAATTGTTTGATGTATTACAAAAAACCTCACCTATCCTAATCAACCCTCCCACCCTCCCTCCCACCCATCATTCTAGAACTAACTTCTAATGCTAATCAGCTGACATTTCCCTAGTACCTTACTAATTAAACATGATTTCTCCTGTGCATACTTGAACTACTACTTAGTCAACACATGCAGAGAAAACCAAAATATAACTGCTCTCTAGATAAAGAGTTCAAGTATGCCAAGAGCATATCAGTAGGGCAAGCATCTTGCTGGATGACTTCTGGAGATCCTTGTCAGTCCTATCTCTAAGATCAGTGTGCTAACAAGTGTGGAGTTGGTTGTTCATTTGTTTTTGTTTGATATCATTGACATTTGTTAATGCCTTGAACTTATAGGTTAATAAATGCAGAAAATTTACTGGGTTACAAACCCAATATAATACCAGTTTAGAAAAAATCTAAAATAAATTGTTAGAATAAGTTTCACAAATACACAATTTAAGGCCTTATAAAATGATATTCCAGTTGATTTGAAGTATTTAGGAACACTATATTTAAATATTAATGTCCTGACAGCTAATCTAGAAAATAGTTGGCTAACTTCATGTTGAGTAGAGGAAAAGATTAAGAAATACATGGCTATTTTAAATACAATGTCTGTTCCAAAAAATTAAAACATGAATTGGACTTCTGAGAACAAATGCCCCAAAATCTTCTCACAAGAGGCATGGGGTGTGGGAGTGGGAAAGGTAACAATATCATCATTGGAGCTTTGGTTGAATTTTCACTGAGCAAAATTTTTTTTTCATTTACATTACTGTAGGTGTGAACCAGCTCCATTATGTTCACAGTGCTAATTGTTGCAGAGATTAAACTGAATCCTAGAGGAACAAATCTATCTAAACAAGGTTTGGTTTAATTGCTACTTCAGGTACCAAAAGCAAATTCAAAGTCTGTCAGTTATTAGGAGAACTACTGAAGAATAAATCTCTCTAACAGAGGTTGTTGCTTGTTTGGGTTTTTGTAGGTGGTTTTAAAACCACACCTCTAACAAAACAAGATTAAGCTTAGTTAATGTACTAAATTAAAGCAACTAGTGATGAAAACAGAAGCTCTGGATCTATCTTACACTTTACATCTCCATACAGGAAAATTCTCAAGATATGAAATATGCCACTTACTCTTCAGACATTATTTTCTTTTTCCTGATGAGAGGTAAGGGAAAAAATAAAAGAAAAAAATAGGTGGGGTAATACTGCACTTATACAGCAAAACTTTTCACTTTTAAAATAAAACAAGTTGTGTAAATCTGCACAGTATCTCCCAGGAATGCACACAGTAGAGCCCATTGAAAATCAAACATGATGGTGAACTATCAAACAGGCCTTACTTGCACTCATTAGCATGGCTTACCATAAAGACAACCTCTTTATTAGATTACTGTATTCTCTGTAAACTCCTATATCACTCATCATCTGAAAAATGTATCACATTAAGGAACATGACTAGTACCTGTAAGCTTGACATATGGTTTAATTGCTGTTTAAAGATGGTTTCCAGCACAGTGGTACATATTCCAAGCAGAATCTGTTATCACAGTGCTTCCTTTTATTAATTCAAAACAACATTTTTCTCAAAATAATTTTTTCAGTTGCACATGCAACTTCATCACACTGCTAAGGCTGAACTGTTCAAGGCTAGATGCTTTTTAACATTCAAAAAAGAAGAGGAGTTATTTCTGAGATCAAGAACGAGATCAAATTACCCTTATTAAAATAGAATTTCTTAGCAGCACACATGAAGCTCTAGTGCCATTTAGACTTGTCAGTAGGATATCAGGTTTAGCAAAGGAGCTAAACTTCTGATTACTTAGTTCTGATGTGAGCTAAACTCACCTGATATGACAGCTGTATTTTCTTTCTTCACTTTAGATTTCCCACCCCCTCACTGCAAGACTGGCTGAGGCAGTGGTGGGAATTTAGTTTTAAGACTTTGCTAGCCAAATTATCATGCAGTTCAGAGCCTGTGCAGAGCACACTCCATTGCCTTGCCCCCTCTTTCATGCCAAGTGGACTGTGTAAGCTCAGGGTGACTGAGCAGGCTGGAGCTGACAGCCCTAGAACGGGGCAGGATTTTCTGTGCACTACTTCATCCACAATTCTCAGGCAGCACTGAGGCAGGAGACTGGAACCATCAGTGAGAAAGATTGAGAGAGAGGTGCATGACTGCACAACCGTGACAGATGCAAAGACTGTATCCCAACGTATGTCCTCAAGATAAATGAATTAAGGTTACCTGTGCAACCCTAGCTCTGGCATTCTCTAGATTTAAAGCAGTGGACTCCATAAACTTGATGTGTTCTTCTTCCAATTTAATCCTACTTCACAACAATTTCCAAATAACGCAAGGCCAAGCAAAAGCCTTCAGCACGTAATTGCTGAGAAGTCAAGAGATTATTGCCTTTTCAAGGAAACAGAAATGAATAATAGTTAGAGGGTTTCACTGTGTTACTAAGCATGAATTCATGATTTTTGAATAGCACATTAATGCTTTACTTCAAAAATAGGAAAAAGCACATAGAAAATTCTCTGTATTTACCCTAAAATAAAAACTATTAATACTGCACATTCCTCCATGTCATCTCTACTATATTCAAAGAAAGGCTAGCAAGAAAATCAATAACAGACATTCACACCAAAAGAAAAAAACAAAGTAATGATACTTGCAAATATAGTACCATTAAAACCAAGCACTAAATGCTAGTGTTAGTTAACACATTAATACACACTAGCAAATTAGGGCTATTCATACAGGCACATTTTTTTCCTTCAATAATATTGTCAATGCTCATCCTACTTCCGATCAATTGTCAGTTACAGTTTAATCAGAAACAAAAAATATTCCATCCTGTAAAACATTTGCACACATAAAACTAAGAGTACAAAAGCTGAGATGGAAGTTTATGAATGAATACAGATTAGAGGGAAAAAAGATGACAGCAATCAAACACAACTGATTGTCTGCAGAAAGTGAAGTACCCAATTTGTAACTGAATTTTCATAGCAAGTATTTGCTCCACCAGCAGCCATTCAGGCTGTCAGCCTTCTGTGTTCAGTGCAGGTGGTCCTGCAGTCTCCCTGGTGCGCATTAACTGCACATCCTTGTCAGCCATGCAAGTGTCACAGCCCCACACTGCCGATGCCTCTGCCGTGAGGAGGCCATAGGCTGACTCTGTCATGCCTGTACAGATCCGATGGAACCATTTTTGACAAGAGGCTTCACACAGGATGGCATCCTGGTCATCATTGACTTCATGTGTACAAATTCCACATGGGTAGACGGGTTCAGAGGACGAGTGTCCATGACGACTGGGATGCAGGGGTGTTTTGCTGCTCTTTTCAGAGTTGCATCCTTCAGCAGGACCTCGAGGCTGGCGGGACTTGCTCTGAGTCCCGTTTGAGTGGCCAGCGTTGGTGTTATCAGCACTATTGGAATGGCTGTTATCCTGATTCACCACATTGTTTCGAGTCACATTTTTCAGGTCACTGTTACCTTGACTCACAACATCCTCTGTCCTGTGATGATGCTGATGAGCAGCACTGTTCTGGCTGGATGCTTTGCTTGCACCTTGACTGAAGTCTTGCTTTTGTGCTGGTGGTTTTGTCTGGTTGTACGTGTTTGGTGGAGGAACAAAAGAATGGTTTGACTCTAGCTGAGAATTTGGAAAATTTGGATTGTTTCCAGGACCAAAGTTAGTTGGCACATCAGGGTGAGGTATCTGACCGGAATGGCCAAAGTTCTCCCCAGGATTTGGCCTGAAATGCTGAGCAGACATACCGACATTTTGATTTATCTGACCACTGCTATAAGGTGGTTGATTCCCAAAACCTGGGTTATCATGAGGACCGAAGCTGAAAGAGTGGGGTCGACTAAAACCCATGCCAACAGGGTTTTGAGGAAGAGGATGTGGCTGGTTTCTGAGGGAGTAAGAACCACCATATGGTGAGGACACTCTGGGCAGCATGTGAGGTGGCATTCTGAAAGTGTTATAGCCTCCAAAGCCAGGATAACCAGGATTACTGAAATATGGATTTCCTGAAGGAAGCGGTTTATAAGACACAGTATTATAGTTGTCATCAAACGGATTTGCAGCTACAAGGTGGTCAGAGCTTGGGTTCGGTGGTGGAGCGTATTCAGATGGAGGAGGAAATGACGACCCCTACAAATATTTTAAATACAACACTTTAATTAGTTTTAGTATTTCCTGGCAATACAGACCAACCACAAAGGTTCTGGATTAGCAATACAACTGCTGAAAGAACTGTTCAGCTGTTGTGTAAAATTCACCCAGTTACCCTGCCAGGCTGTCTGAAATTTCAGTACAGAGGCAGGAGAGGAGCTTGCGCTCTAGATAATGTGGTCATTTATAGTAGTCTCAGTGTTTCAAAAAGTCTGCAGTTGAAAATATTACTTGATATGTGACTTCTATTTCATAATCTTTTACAAAAGCCAAGCAACAATACAGAAATCCAACTGTCAAAAGCACATACACAAAGTATTTCCAAATGTTGAAGAGCAGATTTGAAGCATTTCCCTAACTTCACTTTTGGTTCATGTTACTGAATGTACGTCTCTTAAGACACTCCACTTCTATGAGGATATACAAACCTAATGGTACTATAACTCTAAAAAAGGCATTTAGAATATAGGAGTCAGCAGACTGGTATTTTCTATAGTCTGTGGAATATTCTATGCTGTACATTTCTATACCAAACAGAGTATTCAGTGATTGTGGACAGTCTGCAAAGCATAGTAGGTATGAAACACGAGGATTATGCTCTGGTTACAAAGCATAATCAAGAGTTAAATGGAGCCCAGAGTCTGTTTAAATGTCACTAGAGCAGTCATAATTGAAATTCATTCTAAACTAGCCTGTAGGGAACACCTACTGGGTTCACCCTCACACTAACTGTGCTCACAGAAAGCACTTCCTCCTAGGTACTAATAAACTAAGACTGAAAATTTATTTTTAAAAAAAAATTGCTGCAGTGCAAATGTTAACCTGGTCAGAAGGAACACATGTTAATCTGCATGTCCTCTAGATTTATTACCATTCCAGAACATAAGGAAACCCCACCAAGAAAGAGGTGTGAAGCCTTGTAAAGTAACTGAATATTTCTCAGAGCAGGTTTCAGCATGACTACTTTAAAACAAAACAAAAATGAAGAAAACAGATCCACATCTCAATGGACTCTGCCTAGGCCTAACAGAAAGTGATTGTTTTACCTACATAAATAAAGGTTTTCCCACTGGGCAGTACCAAATTAGCAGATGCTCTCATTCAAAGCTGAATAAACACACAAATGAGAACTCGGCGCTATAGATACCCAACTGCTTAAGATATTTTGTATTGAGGCCTTCTTTTCTGGAAAGAAAAACTGCATAGAAATGTCACATTGCAAGGATTCACTGGAAAGGAGCTCTACCTGACTTAGCTTTTGCTTGAAAATCACCTGGGGAGAATGCCAAGAGTTTGGTCAAAGCGTTAACAAACTGCACTGATTCATAAGCCCACAAACCTACACATACAGGAATGCAAGTGAGAAGCAGTCTCGTGGCAACTACTTACACTGTACAGATTTATACCAATGGCTACAAAGTCATTTAAAAAAAATTCTGTCTCAGAATCAAATCCCTATGGTAAAAATACAAGTTGTTGCAGTCTCACTGTGCTCCTCTCTTTGTATGTCCTTGGCAACTTACAGGGATTAAAAGAACTTCAGCACAAATAACTAGTATTTAGGAAGATTTCAACTTCAAAGTAAAACTGAAATACTTGGTATGTAGCTGCTATTTGGGACAACAAACTGATATTCTGAACAATGACAGTCATACCAGCAAAGAACATTTGAGTGCACTGTTTATTAAGAATTCAAAAGCAGCAAAGGGAATTTACCTGTGTATTTGCTTTGCGCTTTTTCTTATCAGGGCTTCCAAGCTGAACTCCTGGTCCTCCTAACCCATCCAATCCACTGTCACCACCTACAAGATATCAATCAGTGCAATAATGCATTAATATTCTTGTAGACTGTATCGTAAGCTTGCCTATAACTACCACAGCCTCAGAGATCTGTTACAAATACTGAACTTGCATTGACTCTGGTGCCTTATGTTCCAAGTGCTGAAGGGGCACACATCTGCAGGTAAGCTAACATCCCTCCTATACCTCTGTCTACCACCACTTTCATGTCCCATTCATGCTCATTCTTATTGAATAGACATTTCCATTTATTTTAATTTTATCTGTCCCTTGGTTCTTAACATCTCCATGTCACCAGTTAGAAGAATTTCTTGTTTGCATAAATCAAAAAACTTTCAAAAGAACTGCAAAATGTCAAAGACTCGCCTCTTAAATCACACAGACACAGCATTTATCAAACTCAGTGCAGCAATACACAACACAATGTTACAATTCACCGTGAAGGAAAAGCAAATAGTAGTAGGTTGATGAACAAAAACCACTCAAAACTTGCCATGTTGTTTAGCCAAATCTCCAGTGCATCAAATCTAAATTTCACTAAATGCAAGACTTGATCAAACAAAAAGACATTTGCCAATAATAAGTGAACCAGCCCACCTCTGCAGAAACCTCATAGAGTAACTGAGCAAGGCTGTCCTGGCACAAAAACAAGTGAGGAATGTTCATTTCACTGGTTACTCAATCAGACTTGACCCTTTGCAATACAAAGAGATACCTGTACTTCACCTGGGATTCTTCACCTTTCACAACAGTGGGACAAGCTCTCAAATTTGTATAAATTGTGGCTTTCATTTTTAAAACCCTAGTTAGACCATAGATGAAAAGTAAATCTAGCAAACTCATTATTACCCCAGTCAGTCTGTCTTCATGGGCTCAAGTGAAATTGCCACAATATGGGAATGCAAAGAAACCCTGAGCTGAAGTATGAGAAGATTTTCAGAGAGCAACACACGTTAAAGTACTAACATCATTATATTAAGAAACTATATTAATTCTTTTTTTCCAGGCCCATTAAGAAAATACCTTATTTGCTCTTTTATATACATATAGAGTAATAGCACAGAACAGTAAGAAGGCAATCCAACCTAAAAATTTTACTGTTGTTTGTTTAAAACTGATATTCAGAATAGAAGTCCAACTTTATCAAGATGAAAGCATCCAGCTGAACACACAGATCTTCATTACCACAGACAACCTGGAGATAACTGAATTATCCACAGTATTATGCAAAGCAGCACAACCTATGACATTACACTGCTCTGTTAGACACGTGTTCCCAGCAGACAGGTAAACCAGCTTTAGGACTGTTCAGCAACTTAACACAAAATCTCTTCTCACAGGGAAGCAGCAGTCCTACTGTACACAGACAAAAATATCCATGTTATTTGAAATACTCCTGATCCAAGGAGGACTGACAAATTTTCACTCCTAGCACTTCCTTCCCTCGTTGCCTCCTTTTTTTTTTGATGCTTCAGGGAATTTACCAGTCGTACTTCAAGAATCCAGTCCTACCTCTGCTTTAATAACTTCCTCTTGGCTCTAGCTGTCACTGTTGAAATTTGATTTTATTTTTCATTACACATAAGGAAGATACATGGATATCCCAGAGCAACACCTATCTAATTTTAAGTCTGAATTTCAAAGATAAGGGCATGATGTCACAATCAAGTTCTCAAAATAAACTCATGGTTGCACATAGCATACTGTGGTCTAAGATATCATCAGACAAACTAGGGATTACTCTTTAAAAAGAGACCTTTGTGCCTTGATTTAGAATATAAAATCCTGCATATACTTAGTGTGCTATGAAGCATTGCCACTGCATTACCTGTAGATACTAAATTATTACAGCATAAAGTTTTACATAAAGAATTGGGGCAAATTTCCCCTAAATTTCAACTCTATAAATTATCTTCTTTATAAACTATTTTCTCAAAACTGTTCCTGTACTATCTATTGGGTTCTTCTCTAGCATTCCTGTAAATTTATACTAAATTTAATGTAAGGTTGCACTGTGAGCACTCACAACTGCATAAATTACACTCCTGTTAATGTCCCTGTACTCTTAAAACATAAATGAGCTTAACCACTGATAGCAAAATACTCCAAATATCCAGATTTCTTTTAGTAAATTCAACAATGAGCAGCACAGACATCAGAAAATTTGTGATCAAGTAGAATACTGAAGGTCACACACAAGTGCTGGTTTATAACACCTGAAGTTAAAACTTTGTAAAACTACATATAAACTCTCTCTCTGGGATATCATTCTTCAAAAGCATAAGCATCTTAACATTAGAATTCCAGTGACAAGTTCCATCAATTTCTACCTGAATTACTTTCATCAGCAAAGCCACTCACACGCCTCAGTTTACAGAAGGGAGTCCTGTGTCTGGAAAGGCACAAAGCTTTTGTATTTTCACTTCTCACTGTGTGAGGCCAATGATTTAATTCAGCCCTAAGAATTTATATTTTCCTTGTGGGTTCTATAATGATTTAATTTATACATGAAAAGAAACAGAATGTTAGTCCTAGCATACCTCCAAGAAAGAGTGAATAAGGCTCATTTTCATGAAGCCAAAATAAACTTTCCATAAAGCCACTTTTTGTACCTACCACACAGACTTTCATTAAAGGAGTACCAAGCATTTTGGAACGCTGCACTTAGGAAAAATGATTCATTGTCCGAGACTAACTTTTCAGGCAAAAATACTTTTGTCCCTTTTGACTGGGACATCATCTATCTCATGGATCTAAAGACATAAATACATATATGATAACTATTCCCCTGGTAAACTACATAGATAAAATTAATTTCAGCCATTCACACTTGGGCAAAGGAGAAGAGATAAGCCTCATATTCTCTTTTACTTCATAAGTAAGTAAGATGGACATTTTCAGTGTTAGGAGAATTGCAAGTTGTAGTTTTGTTTACACATTAAGGGATTTTGAATTTGCATGTAATTTATGCTATACTTAACATACTGCAAATACAGTATGGAATATTTTCATATTCACTGAAAAATATCTGTCTAGGTTCTTAGGGGATGGATGCCAGAATCTTTTTAAACAGTGCTTTATCTCAGTAAGAGCATTTTCCAAAGAAATATAAATGGCTGAATAAACTTTTCATTACAGACAGAAAACTAAAAATAGTCTAATTTCAACTAAATTTGGTGAGCCTATTCTGTGGCCCTGAGACTGTAGACAGTTTTGATATTAAGCTGTAATCAGGTGGAACTTGGTGGGTAACTCGGGCACGTGAAACCATACATGCTTAAATACTTGCAGAATCAGGGCTTGAGAGTGGAGGAGTCTAATGAATCCCAGTCTCCTTTGTAACACTGCTGTGTGTTTCCATTCTATCATTTTCAAGCTTGCAATCCAGCTGTTACTATAACAGTTTTAGAAAAGCAAACTGTAAATCAATGACAATATGCACCGTGGAATCCACACCTTTTCCCACTTATCCAACCAGAAAAAAAAGCTTAAAACATCAAGAACAATAGAATTCCAGGGGCAAAACAGGAGCAAGAAAACAAGAAGCACTAAACTGCAAATTTTACAATTTTGCCATGATTTTCACCCAACTCAGTCACCCATCCTGCTGTCTTTGATTATTTCATTCAGAAAGGCATTACTGTGTCTAAGGATACACGGACACAACTATCACTACGCAGGCTGATGTGCCACTGCCATTAAAGTCAGCTGCACTGCCGAAGTGAGAAGAGACCCTGCATGTCTGCCCTTCTCCCTACACCTTTGAAAGAAATGCATACTTCAAACCTCACCAGAGCCATACACCCGTGCTATTAGTAAAGAATATTTCGACTTTTTTTTTCATTTCTCGAAAAGCGAAAGACAAAACCCCAACTAGACTCAAGCATAGGAACCAGGGCTGGGAGCAGAAGAGCGAACACTCAAGTGTAATTTATGGTCTCTGCATCAGCACGAACTCGGACATGTGGCACTGCCGCCGTATTCCCTTGCACCAGCAGTATGCTCGCTGCATACTAATGTGCTGCACATCCCCAGACACACAAGAGACAGGACCGCACGCCGCCCTCCCCCGCGGGGCACACCTGCGCGCACAGCGAGCCCCGGGGCTGCTTTTCAAGGCCCGCAGGCTGCGGGAGCCCGCGGGGCCCTGCCG
>VWZP01009737.1:742222-831331 GCA_013396995.1 Dicaeum eximium
GCGGGGCAGGGGCCGCCTCGGCCGCCGTGCGCGGGAGTCGCCGGCCGGGACCGCGTCCGGGGCCGTCAGTGGCTCCACGGCGCGGCTCCGGTGCGGCACGTGCCTCACGCCTGCTGCCCGCCCCGGGCTGGCTCCCGTTCTCCTGGACCACGCGGGAGGGTGGCTGAGGCACTGGAGCACCGCGCTCCGGCCGCTCCCGGGCAGGCGGGGAACCTTCCGTGGGGGGGACTCCCCACACCAGGTGTCTCCGGCCTGGGGGTACCGCACAAAGCACTGGGCCCGGCCGGTGCCCTCACTGCGTCGGTAAGCCCTGCGGAACCCTTGAAAGCGCACGGCGACAGATACATCGGTGTCGGTGTAATCTTGTGCAAACACGTTCTGCCTCAGTTTCCCGTCTTCTGAGGTGGCTGCATTTTAGAGGTGTTACATATGAAGTTCTTGATCTAGATCAAAATTGTTAATCAACTGCATTAAAAGTACCATTTGAATAAAGATTTATTCTCCCCATAAGGATAAGAAATGCCCAGCTGTACAGTATGGGGTTTGCTCACATGCCTGATTTGAAAATACTTGGCAGTGCTATTTCTTTATGAACCTTCTCATTAGATGGTAGTTGATACTTTCCCAATATCTGGAACACTTTTTCTGAGGGGAAAAAGTTATGTTCATGTAAAGATTAGGATATTGGTATGGCTATTAGTTAGACATGCAAAATGCAAAAGTAAAGTGGAGAAAGTAATTCAATTTATGTTGATTTCTGTCCTTCCCTAGACATCATTTTTATTTGTCCACAGTCTTACTTTGCAGCAGTCCCAGATGTGCGTACCTCCAAGTACAGCACACCGCCAGTATTCTCATGGGCTGTGCTGCTTGATTTTGTGTAATCTTACAGTAGAGAAGTAGAGCCTGTTATTAGCAAGGTGGGTGTGAGCTTGTCTATATTTGGAGGAAGATGTGCTTTATCTGTGGAGAGATTTGCATTTTCTGTGACAGAGCTTGCTGCAGGCCCAGCTGAGTCTCCGAGGGCTGCGCGGGCTTTGTGCACGGCTGCCGTGTAATGGCATGTAGGCTGTAATTATGGATGTGCAGATTGATGTCGCTGAGTCTGTGAAGATTCCTACGGGGACATTGTCTGCATCAGAAATGGGAGCTGGGAATTCAGATTTAACCCAGTGCTCTAGTTGCAAAAAATTACGTCTGTTTTGCTGTTCATCCAAATTCCGCTTTTAACTGGCTCGGGTCTTTTGTGAGCAGTCTGTGAGAATCCTGTTGGACTCACTTCTAAACTGTCATTGGAAATAGCTGATGTGGTGTCTGAAGGGAGCTAATTCACTGGCTCAGGTGCCTGCTACACCAGCATCCCAAATATTTCCCAAAAATCTACAGAAGTTCTCATTATGACACACAATTCACCACCTGATAAGCCTCGCTGCTCATTGGTCATCCTTAAAATTACTCCTACATTTCTTCCTCTCAAAAGCTGTCATTAAGAAGGCTTAGGGGCAGCTAGTTAGCAACCTTCCAACACCTAAGTGGAAATTACCAAGAAAAGAGAGACAAAGCACTCCACAGAAGAGTGTGACAGAAGAATTAGACCCATAATTTGAAATGAACTTCCAACAGGGCAAACCCAGAATTGCCTGGTCCAAGTTCAGCATTAGACTTGCTTTATCCAAGAGGCTTGACTCAAAGTCAAGACCTCCAAAGTCCTTTTGAACTGTAATGATGCTGTCAGTCTGAAATAATTGTCTTCTTTTAAACAATAACCAACCACACAGAAAGCTCTTCCTCCCTGCCAGGGTACTCAGTTGAGAACTAACGCTGTTGTTCAGTATAACCAATCCTGACTGTGAAAAGGGTGGTTTTGGTGAGATAAAAGTAACTTCAACCATGTCAAGACGTTCAACCATTCATCAGACCTAAAAATGTTTTAAGTATAGAAAAGCTGGTTTTATAACTTCTGGGTTCTTTTCTGTCTGAATTCAGGTTAAAAAGAAGGCTACTAAAGGAGTCTTTTTGTGCAAAATACCAGAAGGCAGAGGAAGATTTTTTACTAATTGTTGTCGTAGCATCTGAACATTCAATACTGTCTAACATTTCAGGAGAAAAATATCAATTAGACTTGGATCCATTGCAGATTTTTATAGCATTTTTTCATGTGTATCTACTGCATATCTCAGGAGCAGAGAGTAGCAGAGCATAGAAGCCCATTTTGACAACATATGAATGTATGCAGAAGTGCTAGTGGAAATAATATAAACACCTTTGAGAAGTTTACTGATGTTTAAGGAATTCAGAAAAGGAATAAATGAAAGATTTGCTCCGTTTGATTTTATGGAGGCCAAGATACTATCTCAGAGGAACAAAATTAGGAAATAAAAAATAAAGTGACATCAGAAGAAAAAAAGCCAGGAACTGGCTAAACTGTGTAAACTGTGCCACTTCCAGTACCAGGGGAAAATCCAGATGTTTTTCTCTCATGTAAGCGATGTATGTTTGAAAGTACAGAAAATTATTAAATACACACAGAGCTTTATTCTGATTTACCATCTCATTGCAGAAGATTTCCTACAGAGAGAGAAATCAAGCCCTGTGCAATGGACATGGAGCTGGGAGATCAGCAGCTCCTGCAGAAGGGCAGTGCCAGGGTGCAGCATCTGGCAGCACCTGGGCAGGTTTCCTGGCATATGGGCACACAAGTTGAGCAGCCAGGAGTCTCTCCCACCTGGATAGAAAGTGTTGAGCTGAGAAAAAAGGGACACGTTTAAGGAGATTTGGATTGCAATAGACTTAGCTTGTAACAGTATTCCAGCATCAGTAGATTCCATTCCCCCATTTGCTGTGAGGGAAAAAATACAATAATTCATTTTTCTAAAAGGCCTCTTTTCATGTTATACAAATTTAAGTGCTAATTCTACAACCTTGTATGTGTTTCACAGCATCACTATGATAAACAGGACTGTTTATCAAGGCTGGAGGGAGTTTCTGTCAGGCCTGAGACAATACTAAAAATGTGGGTTTGTTGTTCTGCTGGACTTACAGCCCTGCTCCAGACTCATTTGTTCTCCTCCTCCACACCTCCCTGTGTTGGTAGTAAAACTGAACACGTGCATGTTTAGAAGTCACACTGAGATGTGCTTTTTGTGCTTTTTTAGCCTGGCTGGTTGTGCAGCTGATACTACTCTGGGAAAATGTGTGAAGTGGGTCCCTTCTGGGTCTGTCAGATGCAGAGCACCTCTGCTGCCCTGACGGGCTGGAGCTGGAGCTGCAACAGCTCTGAGTCACTGGAGCCATTTCAGTGCAAAGTGCTCTGCCTGCTGGTGAATGCTACATCTGTTCTGCTGATGGAAACCAGGCCTCACCAGCACACGGCTGCTTCGCTTCTGCTTTTAATCAGCAAAAATTAGGACTGTCTAAACTTCTGCACTAGCCACTTAGCCACATAATATAAAGTACAAAATACAAAACAGAATCTAATTAATCATTTATTCGTGTTTTACCTTCAGTCTGAAATGAATACAAAACTCCTTGTAGGAAAAAAGCGCAAAATATATTGGCTTATGAATTGATCCATGAAAGAATGTAAGTTTTCATCTGTAGCCCATTACATTAGTTTTCTTCCACGTGACACAAGTCTGAGAATTATCATGCCTTTGTCTAGTCACATTGCAAATCACTGGCTGATGAAACACATTTTTCTAAGCTTTGCAAGACAAGTTGCTAGTGAACTGATCAAAAAGTGTCTCAGCTGTACAAAGGCCACTCTAGTGTCATATCTATACTGGAACAAAATTCTTAAAGTTCAAAGCAAGCTCTTAGTTATGAAACCTAGTGAGACTAATTGATTTTTTTTGAGTGCACATTTATTTTTTCAGCTTACATCTAAAACATGTATATGCTCAAGTATCTCAGAAAAAGCAGCTTTCATGCACTCAGATACTCTTGCCAACAACACACCACTTATAAAGTTAAAACCTACAATTATCCATTAGTTTTAAATGATAAAATTTTATATCCAATATATAAAAATTAATTAGTACCTAAAGAATTAAAATATAAAGATTATATTGATTATCTAGGAACTTAAGTTTAATGATTGTATTTACAGCTATATATACACCAAAGAACAAAAGTCTTGACAAGAAATCCAGTGTGTGTGTATATGCATTTAAAAACCTCATTTAATCTTCAAGTCACCAAGACAGATAAAACCTTTTTGATAAGTAAAAGGGAACTTTCAGTTTGCCTTGTTAGCTGCAATATAATACATTTTAGAAAGGCACAAATACATGTTTAAGTAACCTTTGTAGGCTTCCCTGCAAAATGGACTTCTGCCTACTCAGAGGTGGTCGCCTGTTAAGCAACGAACAGTGAAATGGGGACACGCTGTGGGGAAAGGAAAGAAATGCAATTTCTTGCTCTTTCTGGATCATAATCTTCAATCCTTTGCATTTTCCTGTTTATCGTGGTCTGATGAAAACAAGGGAAGCATTTAATCCTGCACTTCATTGCTTACAAAAATGCAAAATGAAAAAAAAATCACAAACATTGTTAGGAAATGCAGCAAAAAAACCCTCCACTATGAAATCTCTTCTGCCATCCTTGGAGAGGAGAACAAACCCAACTTCATTCCCTCTTTTGTTTATTGTGCCACTAAAGTAGGGAAGAACACAAGAACAGATAACTCAGTATGCCTAAGTACACCGTGACCTAGTTACATGGAGCTGCACTCACCCATTACATCTGAGAGGAGCCTCCCTAATCCCCAAGCTAAAATTCACATGAAATCCAGGATTTCAAGAAAAGAATGTAGAATTATTTAAAATATATACACTATCTGTCTGCAAATACCAAACTGGATTAAATTACTTGGCATGTATTATGTTTAGTGGGGACAATTCCAAATCTGAAATTTAGAGGCAGAGGTTTTAGGATGCTATACAGCTGTTCCTCTGGGCATCCTGTCATTTTCTTATCTGCAGCTGCAGAGCTGGGCTCTAAGTTGTAGCCCAGTTGAGCTACAGAAAGAAAAGAAACATCATCATAAACTCTTAAAACCTTGTTGAATGTTAAACCAAGTTGCAGAGTGCTCCTATTAAAAGGCTATTTCCAGTCATTCCCAGTATAAATGGCACCCTCCTCCCCGGGGCTGAGAGCTCGGAGCCCCAGGCTGTGGCAGCAGCCAGCACTGCTCCGTGCCAGGGTCCCAGCATGGCTGAGCTCTGAGCCTTTCCCAGCACAGGTGAACTCCTGGGGCTGGCCAGGATTGGCAGCTGTGCTGCCATGGCTGCTAACACACTGACCTCCTTCACTGATTTTATCCTAGCCTGGCCACACCACAAAGGTGGAGAAGCAGCTTAGAAAAAATAGGAGTGCTTTCCTCTTTATTACAGCCATTTTTCTGTAAAGTGTTTTAAAAGCCAGAATTCTTCCTATTATGAACTAGAGGTTGTCTTGCTTTTGATTTATCAGAAGAATTTTAATTGAAATACTTAGAAACTCAAGCCTGGGGTTTACATATCCTTTGAAGCTGGAAATCTTGATCTCAAGGGATTCATTCTGCCTTGATTGTGGGTTTTGTGTAAAGCAAAGCCAGATTGTTTTATTTGGTAGAGACCGAGCAAGCTGTTACTGACTTTTAAATATTCAGGACCTATTCCAAAGCGGGATGGTTGCTAACATGAATAATTTTAATGGAATTTTTATTGTTTTTATTATTTTACAGTCTGTGCTGTAAACTACCTAACTTCCAACTTCAGTTGTATAACCTATCATGAGGAAGGCTATGAGCAAGTAGCTCAGTGGGATTGTTTTATCCTATTGTGTCTGTAAACTGCAAAAAGTGAGGAGGCAGCATAGATTGAGGTCTGTCACTCATCCCCTGGTGATAGTTTGCAGCAAACCAGGGGGGTTAATCTCCTAGAGCAGCACACCAAACTGCAAATTGTTAAAAGGCTGTAGTGAGCTGCAGTGTAAGCAACACTTCTCCTGCTTTCATGTGGTGCAATAGCCTGGCAGCCTAGCCAGAAATCTGCTGCTTTACTCATGAAAATGTTTTTGTCCCAGTGTATTGCTATGCAGATAAAAGAAAATTCAAAACCATTCTATTAACAGGAGCTCTGGGGAGTCCCCATTTTATTTCCAGCTAAAGTAGAATCCAGTGGTTTAGGCAGTGATTTTAAATGTCCCACAGAGTATAATAGGAAACATTATCTTCCATCCCCCATAAAAATTTACTTTCACCCTTCAAAACTATGGATAATTACAGTATGCAGTGCCCCCTGAACCCACCTGGAATTTTGGTCAACTTCCAGTGATGCTTGAGTCATCCCTCCAGAGAAACCCTGAGGAACTTGGGCCACTTGGCAGCACTGCCAGAAAACCATCTGAGCTGGCTCCTGCAGGGACTCACACCCACCAGGACGGGCAGGAATCTCTCAGAGGTCAGAGCCCAGGCCTCTCCTGGCAGCCAAGGGCGATCCTATGGACCAGGGATATCCATGAACAACATCTCTGTCACTGAGCACAGCTAGATCCTGAATTATTTATATTTTCTGGATGTCTTAAATCCTTTAAATAGGATTTAAATTATGGGATTTAAATAAAGCTTACACTCCTCTTTCGGGTAGAAGCAATTTGATCTCTCGTTATCAAATCTGAATGTGTTTACCTGGGGCTCTGGTGAAGAGAGAGGGGTTCAAATCCCATCTTCTTTGCTGTGTGGGGAGGAAAATGTGAAGCCAAGGCTTCACTACATCAGTTATAGATATAGATGTAAAGAGTAGGACCCTGCAACATGGACAGACAGCAGCAACATTAGCACCTACAGCTTCTCTCTTACTGACAGAGGATATTTTTTATGCTTTACTGTTCAGCAACCAGTGCTGAGCCATGACTGCAGATGAAAGAAGGGAAAACAGGCTGGGCTGCACAGTCCCAACATGTATCAGAAATAAGACAAGGCATAGTTTAATCCTACAGGTAACAAATGTTTATGCATCCCCAAACAGAAAACCCAACTGGATTTACTTGTATATATTCAGAGAAGTAACTTCAATAAATGAAAGGAAAGCAGAGGTCTTTTTTCATATTTAACAAGATGTGAAGTCTGGCTTTAGGTGTAAAGGAAATCCTTAGCCCAGCTGGCCTTCATATTCCAAGGTATTGATCCTTTTATCCAAAAAACAGATAAGCTAAGACTGTAGATTGTTGTCACTGATAAACTAAACAAGGAAATAGCAATGCTGTCACCTCAATGATGGGACCATTCCGTGTGAGTGGCCCACAGCACTCACCTGTTACTCAGACATTCAGGCTGGTGGCAGACTGCAGGCAGGTAGCACAGCCTCAGATCTCAAACCAGGGCTGTTTCTAAGCTTTTCTTTGCAATAGTAACTCCTTGGAAGATGGAGCTTTACTGTTTAGTTATTGCTCCTGAGATCAAGGATTCTGGACTGTAAAATGAACCTATACTAACCAGCACTAACAAAACTGGAAACTGCAGCTGGTTCCTCTTCCCACCTAGAGAAAGAGCAACATCTCTGGTGGATTGCACTGGTAGAGCATTGGATATCACTGCACAGTCCAAGATTGATGGTTCCCTAGCTATTTGAAATTATTATCTTTTAAAATGTAATTTATTTACTCTATTCAGGATTTATTCATTTTTTACAAATACTCTCATAAAACACTTGATCATATTTTCAGCATTGGTCTCATTTTCTCAATTGTCTCTCAATAACTATATTTCAGTGTTCGTATATTTGAACATAAGGAATAAAGAATTTTGGATTACAGTTGGTTTTATAAATAATCTTCCCAGGGATGTCATATAAGCTAGGAAGAGCAGGTCTATAAGCAGACTCTGCAGGTAGGAACAGCTGTCATTCATAAAGAAGCATGATGAGGCTTTTGGGATTTCCTTTGTCTTCTGAGAATTCAAAAGGAAAGAGACTTCATGGTTCTACTGCAGAATTCAGGCATCTCAAGAGATCAGCAGAAGCTGCTGACAAAGCAGAAAAGCTCTGACTCCCAGGGGTGTTCACAGTGTGCCCTCTCTTAGGGGCACCTGAAAGTCACAGGGCCCATGCTCTTACAGATGGTCAGAAGTAAAAGTAAATGTATTCAGAAACAGGCATTTCCTGGACATGGAAAAAGGTTAGCAGCCATTTATTTCAAATGCTCAATTCCCAGTAGTGGGATTTCAAAGCTTCGAAATACCTGCGAATATCTTTCCTTCTCCATTAGAATATTCAGTGCCTGGAAAGAAGAATTCCTATCTTTTAGGGAGCAACATAGACAAAAACTGAAGTCAAATCTACCAAGTATTGCAGGATTCCACTTTCACTGATGTTTTGATTTCAGTCTCCCTCGAGACCCTGTAAATGACAGCAGTCATTTCTGTGGTTTCATTTCCAGTAGTTTGCATGGACACCATTACTCAAATCCAGCTCTGAACCTAACTCTGCCCAGCCAAGTTTTCTTTGCTCTCAGGTGGCAATCAGTGATCAACCTGTTAGAAGAGAAACCATTTAATGCCTCCAGAACAGAACTTCCTCACTAGCTGAACTTGATTGACTCCCATCTAGAATGCTGTAAGAGCAGCAGTTTGCCTTCTGACCAACAGCAGCTGCATCTTCAGCCTTGCCATACCCTGAACATCAGGTTCAACAGGTGTAAATGTGCAGGGGAAACTCAGCAGTGCAGCTTTGGCAGCAGCTTGCCAGGCTTTGAGAGCATGCACTGAGAGCCACGTGTTTCACACCCCATGAAAATAATGCAGAACAGAGATCTCGCACGGGTGTTCAGCAGTGGGACACACAGGTTTAGGTGGGAAATGATTCCAGGTACAGGGGACATAAATGAATACATGACTTGACTTCAATTGCCAACAATATCCCCATCTGCTCAGCCTGAAATGAGGGGCTGCAGTTTTTATCTTCCTTGTTTTGAACCACTCCTCAGAGACACTGAAAATAAAGTATAAAGTAACACTTTTACTAAGGAAAACTTTTATTTCAACTGTGCAATCAATCAGTATTTAGACAGCAGTTTCATAAACATTTGGCATTTAAACTTCTATTATTTTTGGCATGACCTTGGGGTAGTATATAAACAACCCTGGAGGGGGAAAATGAACCAACGCACTAGGTAACATTTACTAGAATGCTAGAAAAAGAAAAACAAATCCACATTATTAAACAAAATAGTTTTTAAAAGACATTAAAAAGTTACATTCAAATCAGGGCAAACATTAGCTTCCCTCATGCAATGGAATTCATGGAGCTGATCCCCTGAGACAAATATAAAATTAATACAATTCAGCTCCATCCTCCATTAGCCAGTCAGCCATTGCTGTCCTTAGAAGAAAATGGCACACAGAGTGAAAGGATCCAGACCACCACAATGTCAGATACACACCTGGCTCCTACACTGGCAAGTCATTCACAACTTTAAAAAAAAAAAAAAAAAGAAAAAAAAAAAGCCAAACAATCAAAAAGCAACATCTGCATAAATCAGTTTTTCATATACAGTTAGTCTTCACTGAAAACACACCAGGCAGATGAAATGTGAGTATATGCAACCATGAAAAGCTGAAAACTTCTGGTTTTTTGAAGGAGCCCTATGGAACCAGAGAGCCCAACATAGCAAAGCCTTAGGCATGTTTTTACATCCCTTTTGAGTCAGTCAGGAGTGGGCTCACCATAGATCTAGGGGAATTTCAAAGAAATAAACTTAGATTTGAGCCAAACTGAATTTGTGTTCAAAATCCAAATTTCAGAAAGTGCTTTGGGTTTGGACTTGTATTGAAGAACTGTGGTTTTTGAAACACATTCCAAAAAGCTACACAGTGTTATTGTAGCAAGGTGCTCAGTATTCCTGCAGACAGGAACCCCTCTGCTTTAGAGACTGCCTGCCATCAGCAGAGCTGCAGCAACTGGCAAGTGTGTAGCAACTGTTCAAGCTAAGAACTACCCCTTCAGCAATTACTAACTGTAATTCTGCTTTCAATTTTATGAGAATAATGTCAGTAAACTGATTTCTGTGAAATACCACCAGCATTACACCTCTACAGCTCTCTCTGGTTGCCATGAACGGGATTTTTGGCTAAACATGGGGTGCCCTGCAAAGCCTACCAATGTTCCCCATGTTAGGGGATGGACTTTTCCCTGCATGAACTTCATTAAATGAACAAAAATTCATAAAAGGAACAAAAGCTCAGAGTTTTCTCAGAGTAACATTTTACTGAGAGCCAGCAGTAGCTGTGCTTGTGTACACCCAGGCTGCAGCAAATGAGAAGTCATTCAAGTTGACCTGATTTGCAATGAAAAAAGATACACTGACTTGAAATACTCAGTGTTTACTACAGGCTAATACTGGATTCATGCAGAGTTACAGAGGACCTCTGATGCATACCTTACAAAAATCCATTTGCCAGTGGGAGTTTTAACCATCTAAGACTTCTGTCCTTTTAAAATAATAGTACTGTGAAGATTTAAAAAACAAACAAAAGCTTATTTTGTTTGTCCAGACTATGCAAACTGAAATACAAATTAATTCTCCCATTGGCTTCAAAAGAAACAGGATGAGGACCCTGATTTGAATAAGGCAAACAAGATGAAGCTCATATCAAAAGCATGGGGTTAAACCTGGAGACAGAATGAACTATAAGAATAATTAAAAACAGGCAAAGGAATCTCTTGGTACTCTTCCCTGTTAAAAATATCATCAGTTATCAAAAAATTGGAGAGCTAATATAGGAAAATACTGAAAGTGATAAGTAGATTTTTCAGGTTTCTCTTACAATAGCAGAGCTATTAAAAAGTAACCAAGTGATGTGCCCTGTCCTGCACAGCACACACATTTCCAGTCCTGGATAACTCCTGAAGGTTGACAGTGCTTTGGATTTGTTAGATATGAAGAAAGCACACAAGGGTAGCTGTGGGCAGATTGAGCATTTAGTTCTGACTCCAGCCTTGCTGTGGCACTGAAGGGCAGATCCTCTCTTACAATCACCATGGTAAGTCAGTTTTGAGGTTTCCTCTGTAAGTTTTGATGCTTTTCAAGTCACATCAACAGTAACATTTTTGCTTTTTCTTTAAAGCACAAGGGTTGCACATACACTCATTACACCAGCCATGGCCCCTTAGTTCTTATGACACTTAAACAAAATCAATTCATATAGCATAACACTAAATTCCACATTTATGTTCATCTTCCAGAACATATTTAGTAAAAGTCATAATTAAGAAATTATATTTTTTTCTCCAGGACCCAGTTTCTACAGACATAACCTAGATGAAAAACCTGGAAAACCTGAAAGCAGTCTGCCTGCCGTGTTCTGCCAGCTCTTTCTAGGCAAATGGAATGAAGAAAGTGAAAAACTCATTTCCTTAGACAGCCATGGGCTGTCTTTGAAAAACTTTGAAAAAAATTATCGTCTGTAAGATCATATTTATAATTACATGCATTGGCTTCAAGGCTATGAACCATTTAAACTTTTAGATTTTGCACTGTTACAATTATGAAGGATTGATTCTGCTATTAAGTTCAATAGAGACATTATCAATTTCTACAATTTTTCTGGGTATTCCTTTGCTTACCTTGTTGGCATTTTCAATCATAAGACAAATTTTCTCTCACAAAATCTTGTGATATATTAGTACTGGGCCATGAATTTTGAGGAGAGGATTTTTATTCTGTAGAAATCATGACTGTGCCAAAGGGAAGCACATGCATGTAGACTGGGTTCTGGAGAAGTGTTTTATATTTGGTTAACATAAAAATAAAGAAAAAGACAGAATAATTAATGCCTAGCTAAGCTTGCCTATATGCTGAGGTAACTTTAAATATCTTTGGTTTTCTTTATTTGCTGATAAGAAGTACCTTGATAAAACATTAAGTGATGAATCCAGTTCTGGATGAGCTGCCCTCTAACACAACTCAGTATTTTCAACTCTTTGGCTATTGAACTTCAAGCTTCTGTATAAGATTGGCAGATTTTATATGAAGTCTGTTTCTCTCAGATTATCCATAAGTTAAACTACAGAATGGGTCTTTGGAAGGAAGAGTTTAGGATTTATAGTATTTACCTGTAACGAGGGTCATAAAATTATACCCCATAGCCAGTACTTACAGCAAACAAGTCTTTGGAGAAGCAGTTACCATCTGCATATCAGCTCTTTCTGAATGCAACTAACACAAGAGGCTACTCTGAAAGATGAAGTGTGAAACTTCAAGCTACAGTTACACATTCTTACTCTAGTTCTGATTAATTCACACTCTACCTAACTAAAAACAGTACTCTGCTGTACACTACACGTTCTGCCTGACAAGACCGAAAATAAATCTTTGGTGAAAAAGTTTTCTTTTTCTTCAGCAAGTAGATAAAAAACTGTTTAAAAATATTCTTCTTTAATACTGTACTGTTCATCAACTACAAGCTGGAGAAAAAATTTACACTTGGAATTCTTTGGAGATATCTGCTGGCATTTTAACTTTCTTTAAAGGCTCTTGTAACAACAAGGTAGTTAAAATTGTTGAAGCATACAACTCACTATGCAATCGGCTACTACAATCAAGAAGTCCTATTGGGTTTTGTTAGTAACTACTTATACAATAAAATGTATTCAGCTCTTCAAACCTATAACCCTTTTAACTAGTTCAATTCCTTTTGGACAATATGTGGCTTCCTTCTCCTCCACAGAGAAGTCTTTGGTACAAGATCATTCTTCAAGCATTTGAACCCACACTGTTAGGGAGAGGTGAATGTACTGCGTGCTTCAGGGCTGGCACCAGCTCCAAGGGAAAGAACTCCAGGAACCAGAGCCCGACTCCTCAGCACAGCCCAACCACCAGAGTGGGGCTTACCCACAACTTCTGACCACCTCCTGATACTGAGGAGCAACACAGGAGTCAGCCTGGCACACCTGGAGGTGACAGCTCAGCCCCAGTAAAGTCAGTGGGAGTTCTGACAGACTTAAATAGAGCCAGGAGTTCTTATGGTTGATTTCTCACAACATTATATTTTAAACCATCTTTTAAAGTAAAAACATATGCCTAATTTTTTTTTCTCTTTTCCTTTCTTTCTTACTTTTTTTTTAAAGTAGAACTGGGAAAGAGGAGGAGTGAGAAGAGGACTGGATATAGGTACAGGCAAGTTTATAACATTGGATGATTCCAGCCTTCTCCCTGTCTCTCGCTCTCTCCTATTAAAACACAAAATGATACCCTGTCAGTTTGCTCCACGTTTCCGTGAGGCAGCTTAAAAGTAACAAACTGTTCCCTGAGTACAGGAAAAAACAACAACAACAACAAAATCCAAAAAAACACTAGAATAATTTTTAAAGGAGGTAGTATAAAACAGGAATTGCATGGGTTCGAGGCAGTAGCAGTACTCACCTCTTTCAACAGACTCTTCAACTAAAGCTCTGGCTTTTTTATTTCTCATGGTAGCCTAATCAGAGTTTTAGATTGGCATATAGGTAAAGTCACTCCCTGAGCTAAAATTCCTGGCTAATAGCACACTAGGTGAAGGCAAGGAGCAGGTTTGCATCCTAACAACAATTCTGAGACTACAATGCTAGCACTGCTTATCAGCACTCCAAGATGGGTAAAAATGAACTATAAACTCATGTTACAGTTTACTTAAAACAGCTAAGAAGCATTTAAGGCATCTTTCTGTACTCCAAAGGAACTTTACGAATACTAAAAAGGAATAAGGCAAATCAGTAATTTCATAATATATAATGCAAGGCACCACTGCTAAGAAGTACTGTGATACTGGAATACTCAGCGTTGTTATCTATTCCATAACTCTCAGGCAAAGCCAAGCTGTTTGAAAATGCTGAGTACTTCTTCATTTTGCTATGATTTTTAGCCCTAACTGTGAATACAGGGGCAATATTTGTCACACTGTGAGGAATGTCCCAGAGCCCCAGGGATACAGCATATATGCTGCCAGCAGCTGCTGGCACAGGTTTCTGAGGAAAGGCACTGTCCTAGGGTCTAAGGCTTACTGAGGGTCTAAGAAATCAAGAGGTACAAAAGATTTCATGTGGCTGTATATGTGGAAGTACCAGTTCTCCCAGTTCAACATACTGTGTCAACCACATGAAATCATAACATTTTATACTCTGAGGTTTCCTTCTTTTTAAAGACAGAGCTTCAGCTAAACAATCTTGTCCACCAACCTATACAACTCCCTGATCACTGAGTACATACACACGCACACACACACACACACACACACACTCTCTCCACACAACTTGGGGCGGGGAAATGGAAACAAAAAACCCCAAAATAAAACAACACTACTAGGAAGTATCATCAGTTCCATAGCTGAGACCAACTAGAACACAAATGAGGTAAAGCAGTCGTCATTCAGAGTTCATCTCTCGGCAAACTGAGGTAGATAGTCAGCAAAAGGGCCAACAGCCTTCCCTTTGCTCCAGTGACGTATTTTTAACTTGAGTCAGAAATCTTCACTCCTTTCACATCTTTTGACCACTGAACATTCAAAATGAGTGAGCTTTAAAAAAACAAACCAAAATATAGGACTCCCCTCCCCCCCCCAACATTCAACAGAACTGTGGATCACCTGCCAGGTTAGCCAGGCTTTCCCCAACGCAACTTTGGCTCGCTGTTCATTGTCCTTCGAACAGACGCGCTGAGGCGCGGGCGCGGCTCAGCGGGGCAGCGCTGAGGGCTGGGCCTGCCGGGCGGCCAGCGGGGCCGGAGCGCTCCCGGCCTTCGAGTCCCTGCCGGCCGAGGGGCTGCCGCCGCCCGGAGGGGTGGCCCCCGGCACGGAGGAGAGGTGGATCTCGTCATTGGACTCGTGAGAAAACCTGCCGGAGTCGCCGGTCTCGTGGCTCCCTTCGCTGTTGGCCGAGTGCTCCGTGTCGGCCGCGCCAGCGAAGGGCCCCGGGAAGTCGGGCTGAGGGCCGGGGGAGCGGGGGGAGCGGGGGGAGCCGGCCCGGCCGAGCAGCACCGTGGGGCCGGGCTGGTACAGACACACCGCCTGCACGAACCTCCTCTGCGCCTGCACAAAAGCAACAGAAAAGGGCTTTAGAAAAGCTGAGCTGGAATTGGAATTTTTACTGCATTTCCTGTCTCCTGTTCCACCAGAAGGCTTCTCTCAGGGCTTTCCTAGAGGGGTTTAAAAATAATCAATCTCAAGTCTTGCTCATGCTTTTCCACAGTGGATGAAATAATCCTTCTAGATGAGCATGGTTAATTAAAAATTATTTCACTGGAGAGACATGAAGAGTATTTTAAAAACACTTGGTAGAGCTCCCTCCTATCCCCTCATGTATATTCTTTAAGCATTACTCCTTGGGTGATAGCAAATATTTTTCATTTAGAGGCATCAGAAATACACAGCTGCCTATAGAAATATTTTTCAATACCATTTTACAACATAGATATCAAGACTTTCTAATTCTTAAACACACAGGAGCACAATACAAGATAAAACGCAATGAAGAATGGTTATATGCTCCATAGGTATGAATTTGCATAGTAATGTTCCAGATTTGGTTTAACACTTCCATTTTAAACTGCTCTTTTCCTCAGCCAAATAACAAATATGTCCAGACCAACAATTTCAGAATCCAGACAGTGCTATTCAGGTTCTCAATTTTCTCAGTACTTTGGGTATATCATCTAGTTTCCCTTATTTGTTTCTCTTCAGCCAACAAAAATTTCAGCTGCCAGAGTAGGAAAGGATTCTTTCTATTTTAATATTATTTTTATTTGTAAATACATATTTAATTTGTATTTATATTTATACAGAGTCTCTGCAGAAGTAGTTCATGCAATGCAAAGTAGACAGAAATCTTTCTGCTGACAGATACAAAGGCAAAGGCAAGTAAGCAATCAGTTAATGGTGGAGTTATTGTCTGCCAACTATAAAGAGTCACAGTGTCCAGACAACAGTATCTGTCAGAAAATGGAATCTCTGTAAGACTTTACTATGGTGAGATAGAACACCATCAACCTCGCACAACTGAAACTATCCAATTAATACTAAGACCACTAAATACATTTTTCCATATACAGAAAACTATGTTTCTTCCTGTGCAAAGAGGGTATTATAGTAAAGATTGTGCATCTCTGCCCATTAGAGCAATTACCTCCTCAGTCTTTGCCTTCTTAGCATCTTGAAAGAACAGCCATCTTTTCTTGCCATTAGTCTTTGTGACGGGCCCATAGCTGTTAATAATCAGATCAGATCCTCCCTACAACAGAGGAAGATGCAGACATTTATTTAAATAAAGTAAATTTCTATGACACTTGAAAATATTTTTCTATTCCTACCTATTGGTTCCATACTGACAATGAAGACAAATGAAGCCTCAATAGTGAATCACATTTTCGTGGGCTGGTACACATCTGCTCAAGACAGGTCAAAAACAGAGCCAATAAATCTGGCAAGCTTTCTGCCCAGTCCCAAAGCTGCAATACTGCAGGCACACAGCAAAGTATTCCAGCTACTGCTCTTGCCCTAGTGCTTAGCTGTGGCCATCCCTAGGCAGTGTCGGTGCCTCTGCTGGGCCCAGCTCCCTGTCACACATGCTCAGGGAGCAGCTGCAGCCAGGTTTGCAGTGTGAACAGAACAAGTCAGTCTGCATGTGACAGAAAGCCACTGCGCTGTTGCCACACTGGACTCCTGGACTGAAGGTTCTGCACATCCACTGGTACATTCTGCCCTCTAGGCTAATTTATAATTTGACTGAGTATGAGTTAACAAACTGCAACATTGTCTTACCAGTAAATATATGGAAAAATAATACTTTTCTTAACACCTGCTCAGTGCCATAGCTGACTGTGCATAGGCACTGACTGAGCCAGGTGCTGACAAGAACTCATTTATCTCCTGGGACCAGGAGCCACTGAGCAGCCCCAAGTCTATGGAGCCTTTATCCTTTGATGCTGTGCCAGGCCCAAACTCTGCAATCTGCAGAGTACAGTTGGAGACAAATGTACTCAACCAGATCTCCAGCTGAACTTTCAGATAAGTCTTCAAAATTTGAGCCTGGATTGCCAACTCAGTGCTTGTTCCATTAATAAAACAGCCTCCTGGAGGTTTGTAGGATATATATTTTATTTTCAGTAAGAACTCTGCTGTTATAACAATGAATTCTAAAGAAAGGTTTCTGACCTGGGAGTTAGTAAAACTCACAGTACCTTAGCATCAATGAAGCTGTTTCCCACTATCATTGGCAATAAGGATTCTTCATTTTCTGCAATTCCTTCAATATTCTTCTCCACCTCATTAGGACTGGCTAATGAGATGCTGGTACGTGACAGCTGGTCAGTGCTTTGCTGCACAGGCTTAGGAGCAGATGCTTTCCTACAATGTTAAGGAGGAATAAAATTTACCCACAGGAATACAATACAAAAAAAATCAAGGATAAACTTCAAAGCTATTATTAATCAAGTAATCCTGGTATATTCTTGGCATTTACATTTTGTTATATGATACTCCTAACTCATGTGGAATTTAAATGTTATTGCTTGTGATAAAAATAACATCTGCTTCCAGTTAATCATACACAGTAGGCTACAGGCTTATGTGCAGACAGGAATTGTCATGATTAGTAATATTACTTGGAGGAAGTAACCACTAATGACATTAAGACCTTTCTACCATACTACACAGAGACTGTCTCCCAATACATATTTTTTCCTGCATGCAAGAGAAAAAGCCCTTGTTACTGAAAAACACTTTCAGTGAGTTTTTTAATTTACTATTTCAAGTGACTTTTATTTGTTCTGATCCCAAAGTTTTGGCCAGAGTCACTGGGCCAGGTTGTACCCTCTAGCAGCTGATGACAGACACAGACAGTGGCTTGCACCACTGCAAAGAAACTGCATCACGCATCTGCTTTAAAATCTGCGTCATGGAACTCCTTTATGTCAGAGTTCCTCTTGCCCAGCAGCACTGGGGGGTTAAAGCCTTACAAGCCAGGTGTGGGCAGGCTGGAGGGTTCAGCAGGAGGAGCAGATGGTGATCAGCAGTGTGCTTATCTGACCCAAAACAGGGGTTCAGCTGCAAACGTGCCTCATACTGGGCTGTCACAGCACCACCACTCACTCTGTGGGCTCTTCCTCCTTTTCACTGGAGAAGAGCCTCAGGTAGAGCAGGAAGAGCCAACAAAGTTCTTAGTTTCCAACACTGGTAGAAACAGAAGAACAAACTGGAAGAGCCAGAGTACTTCAGAGAACTTAGCAGTCTTGGAGGAGAAGGCACATCGCAGAGTGAGTGCATTGAAAAAGAGCTCAATCTTCGAGAACAAAAACATACCTGGCTTTACTGCGATAAATTAAGATCAGGATGCAGATAAGGATGCAAGTCAAGGCTATGCAAACCCCAACAACAATGCCAGTCATTGATTTCTGGTCCAGATGGTAATAGTCAGAATAAGCTGTATCAAAAAGGAACACAGAAAGGCTCAGTAAATAAGAAGAATTAACCCCTGCTCCCTGTCAGGAAATTAATAGGGTTACAGTTACAACCACAGAGACAAATGCTTCTTTCTAATGAGATTTCCAGGCCTTCTCTGTCATACATTTTTATACTTCTGAAAATAAAACCTGTAGACCAGAGGAGTGTCTGGTCAATGCAGTCCTGGGAGGGGAGAAAGAGGACAGACCCAGTGCTACTGGTATCTCAAGCCAGATAAAGGACTTGAAGAAAATGCCTTAGAAGACTGGCTGCAAAGTTACTGATGTAAAATTCAAACCAGTTATGTATTCTCATTTGAAAGGCAAACTTTCCATTTCTGAGCAAGAGGATTAGACCAGTTCTGAGTTGAACTGAGATAAAAATTCCAAAATAGTTTCATTTAGAAGAAGAAAATGCTACACTGTTTGGACTGCCTCACATAAAACAGAATGGTTTACCCAGAAAGTTGTTACAGCTAAAACAAACAGGGATCTTTCCTCCCCAGTTCTTGTGACAGAGTAATCAAAACATTGCTACTGACTTGTGGAATCTCCAGAATCCAAGCGTTTAGGTCTCTGGTTAGACTCTGACGTCTCCTTTGGCAGGACAGCAAATTCCACTGCATTTGAAAAGGGTCCTTCTCCCACTTCATTGGAGGCTGCTATTTTAACCAAGTAGATGTTTCCTGCTACGAGGTTTTCCAGCAAAGCCATGGTCATTGCTCCTGTGAAAAGATACAATAAACAGTTCCAGTTTGACAAAATTTTGGGAAATACTCAGATTTAGACATTGGGACCTACACTTCTTTCCCAATAGCACCTCTAAATCTTGCTTGAGGATTGTGATCACTTTGATACATTCTACCCTGCATATACAAGCTCCAGAAGCAAGCACTGGGCTTGCCTTCTCATCCCTTGTTTCCTTTCTCTCCATTCTCTTTGAACACAGGACACTGTGAAGTGCCAGTATAGTTCAAAACCAAGATTCAAATACTGGCTATGACACACAGCACACCAGCCCTAAATCTAGCAGAGCTGCATTTCGGTGTGACAGCCTTTATGTTGTGATCCCACCTGTGAGGAGATGCACCCAGCACGCTCAGGCAGAGAAACCAGAACATTAAACCTCTCTCACATAGAACATATGTGCCTCTCCTCCACCTACTGCACAATGAACATGAATGAAAATTGACATAACAAAAGAATCCAGGTTCAGTTTATCAAATTTCAGGTCTAGTTAAATGAACAGGACAGCTCTGCAAGAGTACCTTATACCAGGATTTTAAAATAAAATTAAACCCTATTTAGACCTTTGTAGGCTTCCTTGATTACTGTGCATCTAAGCTGTGCTACTAAGAATATTACAGAAAATGTCTTTTTCATATGCTAGGGATTCATTTCTTAAAGTCCCTGAAGGCAGGAAAAAAGATTAAGAACATAAATAGGATTCACTAGCATTGTCCTTGGACAGGCAAAACTCCTATCAAAGTCAATGAGAGCTTTGCCTTCCCAGGGACTGCAACTAGTGCTTAGAATTCCAATTCATTCCTAAAACACCTGTGTTTCTTGCTACCACAAAAATATGCTGCTTTTATTTCCCTAATAGTGGCAGTTACAGCACTAAATCTATCTCTTTGCTTTCACATATTCCATTTACTTTCTCAGACTTGAGTCAAAATTTTAACTTTTTTAACCAGTTTGAGAAGTCAAAATTTATAGTATCATGGGCGCCTATAAAATATAAGGTTGTTTTGCTGACAGAAAAGATTATACATTTGGCAAAAAGGAAGTTACTTCAAAAGCTGTTTCAGTCTTTCCATAAAAAAACCCATTAGCTGAAAGCATTTGAAGTAAAATGTGAGGTATCTGTAACCAAAGGAGCTGTAATATTTAGCACCAGCAAGGGTGAGAGGTCACATTTCAATATCACAGGCTCCTTGCCACCAGCTCCTTTCCAATCTGCTGCATTGCTAGAGCAAGTGAGCACTTGGTACTGATTTACTGCACACCAAGTGTGCAAGGGCTGTGACTTCTGATCCACTTGAAGAGAGCTAGGGAAGAAGGGGGAGGTGGCTGGAACATAACTCACATCATGAATCAGCACCAAAATGCAGTTATGTTTTCTGGTTTTGCCAGGCCTAACACAAACTCAGTCAAATTAGGGGGTGGATTGGAAGAAAATTTCCTGCATAAATTAAAGCCCATGCTAGGACTTTTATAAGTGGCAGGGCTGGTTTGTGGTTGTTTGGTTTGGTCGTTTTTTTTAATAGATTTTTTAATTTGAGGGGATTTCCCTGAAGGCATAAGAATGGAATGGAGTCAAGATTTTACAAATTTTCTGCAGTACAAGTTTAACATGAAGACAAAACAATGCTATTTATTGCATAGGGTTAACTGATCTAATCAGAATAAATGTATTAAAAAACCCAAACCCTGCTTCTACCTCTAATTACCTATGAGAGGACTGTCACAGAACTGATCATGGTATGTGCCCAATTTTACCTCTACATACTAATTTCTTTTCACAGACTTTTTCATCTATACTTTAACTAAGACCATAACAGATTGTCCTAGTGTGTCAAGATGCCTGAATTCCACACCATGCCTCAAACCCTAATATATCTGTCAAAATGCAAAATTTGTGGCTCTAACATTGATGGACACAGTAATACACTGAGATTTATAGCTCTCCATTTGCTCATTCCCTCCAACACTTTCAGTATGGGAACACATGAAAATGTTTACTGTTATTGCCATCCTGTCGTCCCAAATCTCTGGTGAAATACTACCAGAGATGCTGTTCATTTTCACAGGCATGACTGAGCTGAACAATGTATCTGAAAGCTGCATGCAGCAAATACAGTCTATCATCAACAGAATGACAATATTTAGTCTTCAAATATAACCTTTCCATGAATTTAAATCTGCTGGGTTTTTTATTGAGTAAAAAATAACAGTAAAATTGTCCTTTAATATAACAATATCACTGTTTCTTCCAACAGTTTAGTTGGACAACTTTATTTAAATTACTGTTTCATTGAACAATTTTCATACTGAAAACCCATGGGCTCAATGTTCCCCTGTAGTTAGACCTGATTGATGTTTCAGAGACCGGCTATTTTTCACAAATTTAGTTTAATAGCCATTTTCCTGTTACTCTTCACAGCTGTCCATCCTCTTTGAGGCCAGCCTGACAAACACCATTGTGCTGCAGCAGACTAAGTGGCACTGCCACCTTTCAGAGGGGCTGTTGGTCCTTTGTCCTCTCTTCAGGAGCAGCAAGAACAACAGCTCTGAACTAGAACAGCTCACTCTCCATGATGGTGAAATGAATTATCCTCTGTGAGAGCATACTCATTAAGTTTTTAGAATTATCTCCACTGAGAATTTACAGCTTCATTCTCTGCTGACAGCTAAGTTTCCAGCCAGGTAACAAAACAGAACAACAGCACAGTAACTCTTCCAGGGCAATCCTTTTTCAATAGGCTACTCAAGCACATGACTTTACTCTGTAACACTGAGCTTTCCTCTCTGGTTTAAGACATTATTAGAACATTATCTGTTCTGAACTACCTCTGTCTGTTTTGACTATCAGCAGAACAATAAATGCCTTTTTTTTTTTTTTTTTGGCTACAGTAGAAATCTGTTCTTGATTCAGCTCTTCAAATCCCAGTATTGTTCAGTAAAGTGCCTATAAAAACTTATGCTATCTCTACATTTAATTACAGAGATGCGGCTGCAGTTCATGTCAGCATACCCAAGGTACTGTGAGATTAGCTGGGGCTCAGCAGTAGAATAGAGCCAGAGAGTTAAATTCAATTTGCAGAGTGATTTACTGGGAGTAGGAGAAAGTTCATTAAGCAAACTCAGCTAACTGGATTGGCAGTGCTCAACAGAAACCCACACAGCCACATATAAACATCTCAGACACTTCAGATTTGAAAGAGTGCTTTTAAAAAATGAAACCAACACAATCATGGCTACAATGAAACTAAGATGGATGTAATTGGATTTACAAGGCATTTTGGTTTACATGCACACACTGAGCTCCAAAGCAACACAGAGAGCCCCTTCTCCCCTCACCTTTTGAACATGAACTTGTTTGTTAATACATCTTCCCATGGCAATAATTCTAAAGTAATTGGAACTTTCATGTGAACAGTTATATGAATTTATTTCAGAATTCATAGTAGTAGAGTAGTCCAAGGTTGCTGAAAGTAACAAAGCATCTTATAAGCAGCATCATTGTTTGTGCAGTTCACAGGTTCATGATTTGAGTTTACCTTCTCTGTGCAACACTTGCCATTCCCCAGCAATCCAAGACTTCCTGGATGCATAGAGGATTGTGTACCGTGTAACAACTGTTTCAGGACCCTCGGGTGGCTTCCAGGAAACCAAAGCAGTATTATCCTCTATCAAAGTCACCTTCACTCCTACTGGAGGGCCAGATGGTGCTGTGAGAACAGTAACACAATGCTATTAGGCTAACCCAATTTACATGCAATTAAATTGCTCAGAAAGGAACTGATGCGCAGTCCTAATGGCTACTGCTACATCCCAAAAACCACATTGAAACAAGCACATACTGCTCCTCAGAGACACTCTCCTGTTACCTCTGAGCCACTCAATAGCTTAGATTCTGTAAAAGCAAGTTTCATATTTTCCCCTCACCTCCAGAAAGAAGCAGTTACTGACAACACCCCACTTCATTATCTTGTGAACAAGCACCTCCCAAACATTGCTTTGGTGAGAACATGGAACTGCAGGTGTGGATTTTCCCCTGCCAAGCTGACAGTAAATCAAACCAGCAGCTAAGGCAGTAGACGTGTAATATTCTTAGTTTCCAAAACTTTTGGGTTTAAAATATGTTTTCATAAACTCCTGTGAATCAGCCACAGCTCTTCAATACATACATATTTTAAGGTTTTTATTCAAGTTATTTCTATTCAGTTGCTGCTAGTAGTGAAAGCATCACACTTTATACAAAAATCAGTGCTGATTTAGGGTGGATTTTGAAAAAGAATTTCACACTTCCAAAACAGGGATTTCCCTGCTACCATTTTTCTATCTCACCAAGAAGAGAACTATCTGTGTCTCAGAGGAAAGAATTTCCCTCTCCTACACACAGCCTAAAATTAATAAGCACTTTTTCAGGCCATTTGGTTTACAAAATGTTCTTTTTAGAGCCATAGGGTCCCTCTCCTGGTTTCTTACCTTCAGGGAGGGTAGTGTGGTAGACTACAGGGCTCCAAGGACTGGAGAGCTGATCCACGTGCAATCGAACTGCAAATTCATACATGGTTTTTGGCTCAAGACCTTGAACTAACATGTGAGTCTCTGACCTGGACAGATGAAGGAATAAAATCTATTAAACAGCAGCAGTTGGCTTGAAGATCCCCAAATCAGACATCTCAGTCCCATGAGTAGATTCCCACTGTCAGTTCAACACAGGACAAACCAGTGAAGTGCAGACACGTGGCACATCTGTGCTGCCTGCCTGGAAATGTAACTGCACCAGCCCCGGAGCTCGCAGGAGGATGTTATGTCTGCGGTCAACTGACGTGAGCTCAAGTTTTTATAAATGTTGTTTGAACAGCTGACACACAAACAGTATTATGGGTGGCTCACCAGCAGGAATCCCAACCTCAGCTCTTTCCACACTTGTCCATAGGACACTGTGCTTCAAGCTGGAGTAACAAACTGCAGCCAGTGTCAAAGCTGACAAGGCACAGGGATCTGCTCCCCAGTTCACACACAGAGGCTCTGTGGACAATATCCCCTTCCACTTATGGTCTCCACACCTCATGTTTAGGGGATGAATATGAATGCTTCTTGCTCATCTGGTAGCAATATTTAGTAATATATTAATAGCAGAATTGATTCTATTAACTATAATACTGCCGTTTACAATTTGATCACAAAGTCAATTGTAGACATTTCACTTTACTTTGATTCTAGGGCAGAGGGAAATCTTTCATATATGCCAGGATTAATTCTGGATGATAATATCCCAATCAAGATTAAATCTCAATTTAAAATGGTCTTACTCTACAGATATTGCTCTATTAAATCTCATTTAGTATTTTCATCTTCTGTACTGCAGGGGCAGTAAGCAGTTGCAATAGCCTCATGCTATCACAAAAAGCAGCACTCATTGCTATGCTCCACATTGCACACTAAGAACTTTACATGGTGATTATTCTGTGTCTAATCATTAAGCTGGGAGTTGTACAGCAGCAGATGTGTTCTTGGGAGAGAAAACCATGAATATAAGGATGGAAACTATTTATCCTTTAAGACAGCATTTTTCTTATTTAGAGGCTTGAAGTTTTGAGGGAGCTACACACATGACCCTCACCAGCCCCACGGCCCCCAGCACAGAGCAAAGTGTTCTGTTCCCACAGCCTGGGCAGAGGCTGAACAGCAACCCAAGGCAGGCTCCCTTCCCTCTTCAGCCATTCTGTGCCTCATGCATTGCTTCTCTGCAAAGCAAGCAATCCTTCTCAGCTTTCCCCTGGCAGGGTGCCACACGCTCAGAAACATGGCATTCCCATAATGAAATGCTCAACCCCTCCAAAATTCTTATTTTCAGTCTTAAAATCAGACACTGGACTAAGTCCCATTGTTGCCCAAGTTTTGTATAGTTGAAAAAGAGCTTAAAATTAAATTCAACCTAGACAGCTAAAAAGACATTAAAAAATCAAAGAGCTAGCCTGATGATCCAGCACAAGGATCACTGAGAGAAAATGGAACCGGTCTATGAAGATATCTTAAAAGACCCAAGAAACTTAGCTAGCAGCCAATGGGCAAAACACACAGTTCTCTGAGGGAAATAAAAGTTGTTGCTAGTAAAAGAGAATGAAAAGAGAGCAGGAAGAGCAGAAGCGGAGCGGGAAGGATGCGGCAGCGGCACTCCAAGGCCCAGAGCAGCGCTGCACTCACGTTTGCAGGTAGAGCACCAGGGAGGCGTTCTGCAGCCCCACGGGGTTGCAGCGCACGGTGTAGTTGATGAGCTGAGCCGAGGTGAAGGCAGGCTTCCCCCAGTGCAGGTAGATGGAGGATGAGGTGTTGGCTTTGGCGTACAGGTGGTGAGGAGGGGGCGGCGGCGGCACCATGCGATCACGGACAGCTGTTTGAAACAAAATAGGAGCAGGAGTTACTTACTGCACTGTATGCAGGTGCTGGTTACATTAAGAGGTCTGAGCCCACAGTTTAGATACAAATCTTCCCTAACCCAGCACTACCTGGTATTCAGACCCAGGGATGTGGTTAAAGCTATTAGAGATCCCTCCTAACCCAATATGTGCCGTATTATTTCTGCAATCCCACTTGTTTAATCAAAAATGAAATCAAAATCAGCAGAGACAAGAAAAAGATATAAATCTCTCATAAGATACAGGATACATCATGTTGGATGATGCAGATAGTTCAGCAAGGGAAGGAAATGTGCTTGGGCTGTCTTGTTTCTTCAACTGTGCTTCATGAACACAGGACACTCAGTTGCAGGATGACTAAGGCAGTATTTGTCACTGATATGATCTTTCTTGTTCTCTGTTTTACACAGAATTAATTGATTATGTAAAGGTTAAAACCACAGAGCTGCTGGGATCCTGAAACACCTCAACTCTCAATAAATTCTTCATGCATCTACAACACTTACAGACACATCCTGGAGTGCTGACTGTTTGGTCAGCCTGATAACCTTCTTCCATATTGTTATATGCCAGTAGCCTTACATGATACTTTCTTCTAGGATCTGCAGAAAGAGCAAAGGAATAATTAGGCTCAAGCAAAAAAAAAAAAAAAGTATATTTGGACTTCTACAGATGGTGAGACAAATTGATGCTCCTGAAAGTTTGTTTCAAAACTTGTTTGCTACAAGCAGTGGACTGATGGACAGGCTGGATGCCTGGAAGCCTGTCTTTCTTCAGCCCTTTGAATTCCCCCAACTCTTTGCTCAGAAACAATCAGTTATCTCCCAATCTCACTTGCAATAGCCTAAAGCAAAGGTCTGTAACAGAATCAGTGGCAGTAGGACAAACACCACATTTCTATCTGTAACAAAGCCACACCCTCACAGCTACAGAGGTAGGTTTAATAGGACGATTCCACATACTGGAAGTGTTTTCAGACCTTTAATAAAGATTTGTTAAAACAAACAGCAGGAGGTCCACAGACACCAACATTTGTTTCTGGATACACAAGCTGCAAGGAAGCAGGGCAGTCAGAGCAATGGCAAGACAGCACCCAGCCAAGAAATAGGAAATGTTTTGGTTCCAGGCTTCAAAGGAGATAAACTGTGAAACAACAGGGATTGTTAATAATGCTTTGACTAGGAAATTCTGCCTCCATGTGTTTTCTTGAAAGCTGGTTCTGGCACTCCTAGAGGGTCACCATTCCAAGCTGGAAGGATCTCCCCCTTCCATTTCTCTGCCCACACCTTTGGGTGGCCACATTTTGGTTTGCTGCTTCTCTGTTCTGTTAATGATATGCTGGCCTTGATACAGGTGAAAAATTGCTACAGAGAAATGAGTTAGGAAGGGGCCTGGAGCTCTCCAAGTGGTGCTGGCATGGGGCACTCACAGGAGGCTGAGTGCAGGCACCAGGGTGGCTGCTCTGCTTCCTGCATTGGCAACCAGCCCCTTGCACACAACAATGATTTGCAGGGTGGCAGCATTTGCTATCAATTCCTATGGTCTAAACTTCACCCCAGTACCAATGCAGCTACTGGGATATTCTCTGCTTCTGATGACATCAACCTATTTATTGTAATTAAGATTTTCAGAATGTTTAGATGTTGTATAACTGTGCTGATCTTGCTCATGTCTTTTTTCCTTGCCCTAAGATACCATAATATTATCCCTTCTCAAAATAAGCTCTTCCCTTTTTCCTTTTAGCTGAGATTTGATGCGGCCTCATGAAATAAACAGGAGCACAAAGCCCTGACATTTCTGGACCAGGAACAGGACTGCTGTTTCCATCAGATCGTTGGCTCCCTCTGCAGTCACTGCACCAGCAACACCATCTGAACAAAATTATTGTTATTTCTGTAAAGGTGGCAGTCATTTCCTAATAATCCCCTTTATAACATCTTCTAGTATTTATTTTGAAATATACACTCTTTTTGTGCTGTAGTTACCCATATCAGCTGTAAATGAGATATCACTAGGTAGAGTTAACATCTCTATGTATTTTATGGGTTTTTTTGAAAGGTTATTTTACCAAAATCTAAATATAGGTGCAAAAGCACAAGGGCTCCTGTATTTGGATTATTATATTTGAAGTATTTCTTTGATGTGTTTGACCTTAATGGTAGAATAGGCAAGAGGAGGCCATTCCCATTTTTTGAAGACTTTAACGTCACAAGCAGACAATGTAAATAACGAAATGTAGAAGAAAAAAAAGATAGAAAAAAAACATAGAAAAACTAGGGTAAAATTGTCATTTGCTCTGAAGGTTTTTTCACTGTACAATAGCACTTTTACAACAGATGACATCAGTTGTTCCTAGGCAACAAATCACAAATCAGAAAAAAAGGAGATGGATACAAACACACAATAATCTCAAGCATGTGATTAAAAAGAATTGTAAAAATGCAAGGTGAATAAAAGAACACTGGGCCCAACCAAAAGGATAAACTATAACAATCTTTCAAAAGTCCCAAGTGATTTGAATACACCAAAATCAAGTCACGGTGCCTTGTTGAGGAATATTAGAGCAGCATCTCAGAAAAGCAGCAGCACCTCCCCAGGCCTCAACCTGCGCAGGAATACACGCATTAGGGGACAGCCGAGGGATCCAAAAACAAAGCCAAAATGTAAAGCAGAGTCCACCAAGCCCCTTTAACACCTCGCCAGGCCTGGCTCGGAGGGTGCTGTTCACAATCCCGGTCCCAGCAGAGCCCCGGGCTGGGGCAACCCCGGAGCGCCGCAGCCCCGGCCCCTCCGCCCGGCACAGCCCGGCAGGCACGGCCATCCATCATCCTGCCCTGCACCTCCAAAAACTCCCTGCCCTTTGAAAGTGCTCACCCAGAACTGATCATCTCCACTGTGAAAGGAGGGATAGCTGAGCTCTAGTGCCCTGCTGAGCTCAATGAGGAGCCTGTGAGCTCTGTTTATCCTCACCGCGGTTTTTTTTTAACTGAATTCTTCATTAACACTTGATTGAGGAGTAAAGGAAGAATAATGGGATGTGGAAGAAAGGCAAAAAAATCTAACTCCCACAAAAAAATTCAAACCTCTTTGAGAAAAACGTGTTTTTAAAATCTTACTTTAAGTATCTTTAACACTTCACATGTAGAAGAAGCACAATGTTGAATGCTATTCTTCTTACGCCTGTATAACACAAGAAGTTTCAAGCAAAATTATCTTTATATAGAAAAACCTTTTTAAAGGTGAAGTCTCCCAGCTAGTCTATACCATCTGAAAAACAGGGTTATTTCCACTTAATGATATCATGGTTTAATTGGTAGCAGGACCAGTTCAAGCCAAAAGCAATGTCAGAATTTTTAAGCTGTCACACATTAGGGCATCTGTGGTTAAACCTATCTGCAGGCTTCTATAACTGAAATAGCAACTGAGGAGGGAGGAGTACATTATGTACTGGCTAGGAAAGCCTAAATGTTACAGTCATCTAAAAAGGAGAATAGAGAACAATTAAAGACAGTGTACTGAGCAGCAATAGAAATTGATGTGAAACTTGCTTCACAGAGTACACACATAACATAAGGAAAGACCAGATCAAAACACCACCATGTTGATAATTTTTTTCACCATGTGCCAAACACAGTAACCAAAGCTGTGCCAAAGACCTGCCTCAGTTCCAACAGTTATTTGCTCACCATTTGTTTTATGAGGTGGTAGGAAATATTTTTTGTCTGAAGTAGTCTTTGTTTAGAATACTTTTTACAGTTTTACATTTAATTGACAGGCTGATGATATGATTTACTCCTCGATGGCAATCCCAATATACACCTGGCACAAACACTTTCATCTCACAGTTCATCAGCTGGATCAAACACTCAAAGCCAGACATATCCATAGAGAGAAAACAAACTTCAGGAGCTTTATCTTTAACCAGCACAGGTATCTTGAGTAGTTTACACATGAATCACATAAATCATTGATAAAAGACTGGGGATAGCTTGGCTACCTGGGGACTGACAGTCTCAAATCCAGTGTGTACCATCCATGCACAGGAGGTTGGAGGGAACAGCCATGCTCATAACAGACCCAGGAGTAACTCATCTCTCCACAGAAAATCACTGCCCTTCAGAAACAAAGCAGGTGCAGTGATTTACTCAGCCCCCTCCACATAAATTCAGCTTGAGTGAAAAAATCACACATCAAGATTTCATCTCTGCATTTTCAAAACTTCTCTGAATAACTGGTAACACTGAACGGTTTCAATTAATTATCTTGCAATTGCCAGCACTCGTGTAGAGGTTGAAGGCTTGTTCCCAGTCCTAAGGTGAACAGGAACAATTTTGTAGCCTATTTACCAACTGGCAGACTTTTTTAAAGTTAATTTGTTTCTGTTAAATATAATTTGGTGATTTTTGTGCTGCTGGTATTAGATTGTTTTTAAATTGTCACAGCACCTAGAGGTCTTTAATAGGCATTTATATTGTTATTTCTTAAATCAGCTGGTGGAAAGGACAAAAAATCTACACTGTTTGTACAACTCAGGTGTTGGCAGTGATGCTGATAGTAACACACTAAAGGTAATTCAAAAATTTTATTACAAGGGTGCCTCTGGAACACAGAGAGATTGTCTTAAAAGACAACACAGAGTGGATGTGATAAGCTGGAATAGCTTCACACAGTTCAAGGGATCTGCTGCACACACCTTTTCTGTGTAACAAAACCTAACAGCATTAAGAACATGAATAACAGCTCCATCAGAGGCACAAATTCTACTTCTGGTAACTATACTCCTATAAAATAAGAGTAGGAAAAAGCATCTTATGTCTTCTGTTTATGACTTATTTTGATTAACTTCAAATATCAAAATAGATACTGTCCCAAAAATCAAAAATTGGTTTGCAATTTATGTTGGATCAGCCTCATCTTCCTAGGGCAGTTTTTGTAGGTAGGTCACTGCTCCCTGATTCCTCTGGAATTCCACATCCTGTCATTCACCCTCCCATAAAACCTTGCAGTGAGTCCTGCAGATCCAGCCATGATCGGTCTTTCAGCAGGGAGACACACGGGGGAGCCTTGCCTTCGTTTTGTGAGGCTATGAATGGGTTCTACACCTCAGGGTAAAACCAGAGCAAAGTTAAATACTGCAGGTAGGAGCAAAAAAATTAAGTTCAACTATAATTTAAAACACGGATTGTAACTTGGAAAAACATAAAACATCACAGTAGCTGAATTTCAGGAGGAATTCAGATGACAATGATTTATTGGTGTATTTCACTGTCTTACTACATCCCTGAGATATAATCTTAGAGATGATATTTAGCTTGTCAGGAAGCAGACAGGAAAGTCACAGAAGATAGAGATTCTTCAAGAAAAATACTACAGTGCACTGAGATGTTCCAGCCTGGTTTGGTGACAACTGATTTCATTTCCTAGCATGGAGGGAGAACCACAGCTGTTTATCTGTCTGGATGTGAGAAACAGAGAAACTACAAAAATATCACAAGCAATTGAGACATGACTTATTAGCAGTTCTGTTGCTCTACACTTCATTGGAATGTCTACATTTTATTGCACCAGCTTGAAATTATTCAGTATTCTTTACTCCTGCCATCAGCCTTGCTTCTATGTAAATCTTCCATTTCTCTTTCAGGAAGGGGAAAACTTGCAACTACAAAACAGCTGTCAGTCAGAAATATTCACATTCAGATACTCCCATTTTCTTTTCCAACACTTAAGATTTTAGTATGTTCAAATCATGTCTGTTTGTTGGTTAAACACGGATTAAACATTCAGAGCCTAGTTTTCAAAGCCTGGGATAATATAAATGATCTAGTAAATATATACACAGTGGTAGGCAGAAGCAACCCGAGGTTCTCTGCTTTGAATCCATTTCCCAAGTGTGAAGGTGGCATGGGGAGGGAGATTCATTCCATCTGGCAGAGTTATACCTCAGGGCAGCCAGGTGGTGTCCCCATGCACTTCCAATGGACACAGCTGGAAAACTGCATCAAACTCTAAATGCCTGTATTTGCAGTTAAACAACTAAAACTAGAAACGTGCTTCCAATCACTTTGCAGCTGGTGAAGCACTTTATAATGCAGCTACCTCATTCTTAAATTACCAAGATTGCACAGACCAAACTTTTAGAAAAAGTTACTAAGAAAAATAAAGTCACTTCCACATCCACAGGAACAAAAATTCCATTTTCAATATTGCATTACATTATTAAAACTCTCTAAGACTAAAGCAGCATGACATTAACAACACAGCAAATGAAAAATCCTAATAATTGATTATACATCCTCTATTCTCAAAAGAATACAGAGAAATACAAAAGTCCTGATTACATATTAACACAAACTTCCAATCAGTTTATCCCATTCAGATTTTGATAATTTGTCTTCATACGATTCTTCTGTCCTAGGTAAATTTACAGCATTAAAGATAAGAAAAGAACCTGTAACAGCAGGTTTTATATATTGTACACACGAGCCACACGCTGGGCAATTGCTCATTCAGCTGAAGCTTATATTGAATACAAAACCAGGAGTCCTAAACCAAAAGTGTTAAAAAGTGTTTGCCAATATCAACACAGCCAAAATTTTGGCTTTCTGGCAAATGCTTCAGAGAAAGCATCTGTTTGCAGGCTACTTAGCCAAGGTTACAAGAGAGTGTAATATTGCAGCCCCTAAAAGCCCTGTCATTGTTTCTTTCAGCTGCCGCATGTTTGTGAAGCTCTGAAGGCCTTGAAAGGAGCCAGAGCAGAGCCAACAGGTCAGGGCTAGATAAAATTAAGAAAGAATCCGAGGTCAGACCATGAAAGAACAACTTTTTTTTTTCCACCCCTCCAGAACTGTGAGTCCACCTCCAGCAGCCTTTCATTCAGTCCTGATAAGAAGAGACAGCACCCCACAATCTGGATTTCAGACATTTTAAGTCCTCTTTGTGGGGAGGAAAAGATAGGGAAGATGAAAAAAAATTGACATTTTACTATCATTTACTGTTGGAAGATACTTTTGTGCCTGTTTTGAACATCCCTGTTCTCAGCAATTTAAAAGGAAAATACTGATAGAAATTAAATTACTGGGGGCTCTTGTTAATAAAATAATTGGTACAGCACTAAATTTCTAGAGTTTAAAAAAAAAGGTTTGGTGTCTTAATGTTTTAAGCCAAGTTCAGTGACTAAAAACCTAGATATGACTTCTAAAGCTACAGCCAGTATGTCAATTCTAACAGATTCTAACAGGGGAAGGAGATAAGAAAAATATTTCAATTTTATTCTAGCTTGCAGACAAAACTTAAATTAAGACTTTTTTCCTTTCAGTTAAAAGTATCAAACCCACAGTCAACTGAAAAAATAGCTGTTCTAAGGACAAAACTTCTGTGCCCAAATGTCCATTTTTAATTTAATCTTTTGTGCTGCTGGATTTTTTTTGTGTAACCTACAGGTCCATTGTTGGGCAGTGGTCTGGCTGGAGAGCTCATTGGTCTGGTTTGCCAGGGTGACTGTGCTGCCCCCAAGCCCATCCCTCCAACACAATAAACTCCAGATAATTATTCAAAGAAGAGGCCAGCAGCATGGGCTGCTCTGACATCGGGTCACGGCCTTTGACACCGAATCTGGGGCTAGCCAAAGTCTGCTCCAAGCAACAGAGGTCCAGGGGAATTATTAAGGGGGAAGGGTGGGAAAGGAAGAGCACCGAGAAATACTATCCTTAAAAATGTAATTTTGAAGCAAAGTAATGTAAATACAGCAGAAACTTGTTAGGAAAATAAGCAAATACATTTCAAATGTACCAGAGGAAAGAGACAGAGAGAAGAGCATCAAACCAAACAGAAACATAAAGCTGGGAGGCAGGAGGATGATACAGACTCAGATCTGTTCTTCTCTAAAGCAGGTTTTCAGCACTGGATTTTATTTCACTTTTCTAAAAAATGCCGTTTTACCTTATTTATACATATCATTAAACAACTAAACACAGTTAAGCAACCCTGTTCTATTACAGTTTTTAAAAACTTGTTGAAGCTCTGGATATGCAATTTCTAAGCATTATTACTAGCTTCAAATAATAATATTTAATTTATTTTATTTTAAACTAATTGTAATTGCAATTGGTTGCACAACTGAATTGATCAAATCTTAAATAACAACCTTTTTAATATCACATTAAAATAGTTTGAGTAGTTACAAATCACCAATATTTTATATAATGACTTCTTTTTCAATTTAAAGGTACCTTTAAACATTTAGATGGAACAAAGACTGTCTGTGATACTCATGTTTTCCTTTGCAAACCAAATAACTGAAGTAGAAACTAAGCAATTTGTTCTTTGTACAACATTGGAAAAGTTTATTTTGGTAGAAACTGGAACATATGACACATGTGAATTGATCCAGCTGAACAGTCTGGCTTTCCAGGGCTTTGGATGGCTCTCGCTTATTTGTCTAAATCTGAAAAGGGTCTGTATCCCTTTTGTAGCTTTGTGCTATCCCCTCAGAGGGCCCCAGGACAAACAACACCTCACACCCCCTTGCAGTAAAAACATCACCTCTCCTACTGCCCACCATCAGCAATGGCAGCTTCATACGGAACAGAGCTGGGGGAGGGCTGCCAGGGCAGGATCCATTCCCAGCACACGGCATTTCGGCCTTTTGGGGCACACAGAAACAACAACTACCTAAAGCTCTCTAATCTTTTTAAAATAAGTGAAGCAAATCTCAAGGATTTTTTGTTTTCTCGACTTCCTCATGGGTGTAGGACATTCCCACCATGCCTGTAAGGTCTGCCATCAGTCCCTGTGCTTCTGCATTTCAGAGAACTGTTAAATTGCACAAGCAAAAAGCTCTCTTCCAATATTATTCTAACAATGCTCTCTAAACCAGCAGACACCCTTATGTTAACTAGCCTGGCTCACCGTTTTCAAAGTGAGCCCTCAAAAGCTAACTTGAAAGCAATACCAGAGGCCTGGACAAACACCTAATTTTGATCTTTTGTGCTCGTCTTTTCTTCTAAGAGACCTTTTCTTTTGTTGCTGCCCAGTGGAAAGCACATAGCTCATTGGTCCTGCTTTGAAAGATGAGAGCATTGCCCCTCAGTCCACCCCTCCGAGCACAATCACTTTAATGGAATTATGTAGAGAGGCCATCTCTGGAAGAAGAAAGGGAGGGCGAGGGGGGAGGGAGAGTGTCCGAAGGAGCCAGCAGAGCTGTAATTACCCCAGTTACCAACACACACATGTCCGCTGAGGATTCATGCAGTGATCCAAACAGGATGTGCCACCCCACACAACAGGTTCCCTCACGTACAGCAGCGAGCCATGCACCAGTGACAGGACACTGTTGGTGAATCAAACATTACAACAGTGGCTCAGGAAAAGAAACAACCCACACAGAAATGCTGCCACAAACACGCCTCGAAACAGGAGCATGCTATAAAAGGTCTTTTCTGTAAGATGCAAGAGGCTGAAAAGATGATCTCCCCAGTGGAGATCAGCATTTCTGGGTTGCAGATAGGAAGAATGTTTAGACAATTTGCCTGGCCTTCATGCTAAGAGGAATGCTTCCAGAAGATACACCTAAACACAATGCAATAAGCACTTTACCAAATTTGGTTTAACATTTGTTTAGGTACCAGGATGTATCATACATATGCACTGACTGCCTGACATCCAGCATCACCTTACAAACAACACATTTGCACACAATGACAAAGGCAATCTGTTCACAGTGCCCAAATTTTCCCCTGGAGCTATGATATAAATTTTCTTTCAGAACCAACATTTTCTGCTGGTCTGTCATGGACTCCCCATGCCATTTTGACCCTTTTGTGCAGCAAAATGAAAACACTATCTATCATTACTTGCACCACAGTGACTTTGGAGGAGGTGCACAGTTTCATTGCAAAAACATCTGTGGTCTGGTGACTCAGATCTCAAGCTTTAAGATCTGTGCTGTTGCAAGCATGACTGCAAGATGCAAAAGTTTCAGGCAGGGCAATTAAAAATCAGTCTGGCTCTTTCCTCCTTCAGAGGGTAACGAGGAACTGCGCTAAAACACGTTCAACTTGTTAGATGTCAAACAAGTAAATCCTGACAGGAAAACAAACAAAATACAGGCAGGGGAAGCCACCACTGTATTTTTCTTAAGGCAAATATTGGCTGCATGGGCTCTATCCAGCTGCATCTATAATTAGGGCCCAAACATTCAGCAGGATGTTCTGTTATTGCAGGTGTCACGGGCCCTGCCCTCCTGCTCACACAGGGCTCCCTCTCGGTGCCAGGACACCAGGCAGCCAAGGGGCACTGCAGGACACACACACACCCACCTGCACCCGTGGGTGTCTGCAGATGTAAATAAAGCAGCCTCTTAAGGAAGCTCAAAATGTGGCACTCATTGGTTGAATACAGGAGAAGGGGGGCAAGCTAACCTAGACAGCTGACAAATTTTACAGTGAAACTGCTAAACTGACCCATTTGTCATTAGCTGCCAGCTAGACTGATACATTTACTGCTAACATTACTCTCATATTTAATTTGCTGAAGTTAAATCCAGATGCATTAAAAAGAAAAAAAAAAAGCAAAAGGGATGGCATTGAGATTTCTCTTCTACACTATTTTTAATATAAACTATTCATTGAAAATCCATCATATATGCTAAAATGCTAAATATTTTCCAATTACACATGTTAGTAAACCAGGAAGCAGGGAAGACAGCTAACAGTACTTGTAAAGAGTTCATCTGAAATGCCTTAGCTCAGCATGTAATTTCACCTGAAGTGTGGTGGCATGAGCACACAGGGCTCAGTTTCCTCAGCTGTGAAATTCATTGCAGGATCTCTCCCATACATGAACATGTCTGTTACTTTTCCCTCCCTGTCTTCTTAGAGGCCACCTTCCCTTCAATGTCTCTGACTGGTTGCATATTTTTGACATTTAGGAAGGGAATTAATTACATTTAGATTATGCTGAACCACCTCCCTAATGGTTTGGTGCAGCAGTGTTATTTTTACCCTTTGTATTTTCATACAGCACATCCCAAACTTCTAAAACACGCCCTAAAGAAAATTTCCATTTGTAATAACAATAGAAATACCCAGACCCTACAACATCCTTTGCTCTAAGTACTGTTATATCCAATGGCACACTGCCAGAAGCTATTAATAATGAGTTTTGTGATATGAATTTGCACAGTATATTAAAGGAACACAGCAAGTGACAGCTTGTCACCAGGCAATGATGCCTGATATACTACATAATTACACTCATTTTTGAGTGCTTTCAGCATGCTGAAAATACCCATCTAGAAGGCCAGGACAACCTGCTTCTCTGTAAAAATTATAGTAACTTTTCATCTCCACATTGATTCCTCCCAAAACACTATTTCAATGACATCTTGTGTTCATCTCTTTCCAGGCCAAGACTCTGCTCTTCTAAGATAATTTATCAGGAGGATTTCTCAGTCTGTATTAGTGGCAGCAGCTGTGCAAGTTAATGATGTTGTTGCTTTTAGTTAAATGGATGTTAATGGTTTTTTTGAAGACTATTTAATTAAGACCAAGTTTCTGAAACACCAACTCTTGAAAGCACCACAGACAAATCTTGCAGGTGGCGTAAAAGAGGTCAACATGTGCAATCTGAATTTGGACCTAACATTCTCAGGAGCTCAAATCCTTTACTCAGTGAACTGTGGTCTGAGTACCCATCTACAAAGATGCTTTATGTCCACACAAAGAAGCATCTAAACAAGAAGAGTAGCCTGAAAGATTTCAGGCTTCCTCAAACTTTTGAAAATCTTTTGCTCTTCTGGCTGACAACACAGCTTCTACTATTTATTTTATACTTCATGGTATTTCATAAAAACAAAAGTGTATCATGCCCCACATGGAAATGGGTTACAACATTATGTGTTTTTAATATAGATAATATTTACTACAGGTAAAAACTCTTGTACTTTAAAGGATGCTCAGAATAACAATAACAACATGGAAAAGAAAGTATACCTCTGCAGAAAGTGCAGCAGAATTTTAATGGTTGTGTCATTTTCTTCAAGAAACTTTTCTTATATCTGTAAAGTATTTTCCATAATTATATACAAGGGAATTTGTTCTGATTTAAATTTTTCCTTCAAAATATTTAACTTCTTTTTTTAATAAGCAAAATCACTTTTCATAGGCAGCAATGCTACTGTTGTCCAGATGTTTGACCACAGACAAGTTATAATGTAAATCTTCTGCCTTACTGTATTATTTAATAGTTTTGTGAAGAACAAGCATTTAATACCTGTCAAACTTTGTACTAACAAACTGAAAGGTACAGAGCAAATGAGTAGGATACAATTAATAATGAAAGTTATTTTTGTTAACTTTTCTAATGCATTCAAGATTTAAATTCAACCTATATCAATATCTTGACTGAAAAAAGGAGAAGAAAATTATCTTGATGTAAACCTTCTGCATATGAAGTTTATACAACACTTAGGAAGTGGAAAGCAGTCTGACTGATTGATTGCTTAAGTAAAATAAACACACAGCTACTTAACTCTTAGCTAGCTATCTCCCTCTGTACAATTAAAAGGGTTTCCCATCATCAATTCAGTTTTACAAATGCTCTGTTGAGCCTGCAGTTTGGTGAGCATTTTAAACAGCATTAGCTGTGCTGCTGCTGAAAGAAGCCAGCCTGCTCCCCTCAGCCTTCAGCCCCTCACTCCTGCCACTGCCTTCCTCTGCCACTTCTGCCACTTCCCTGTGCCCCGACACAAGTGTCAGAAGTGGGCAAGCACAGAGAGCAGCAGCACAAATTCACAGAGACAGGTACACAGGAAATGTGGGGTGTTTTCTTCCAAAAGTGCCACCTTTTGCTACTTTATTGTGCTCTGAGCTGCAGCTGGATGAATTCTGAGAGCTAAACAACATCGCAAGGCAGCAGAGGGAGCCCTGGCAGCTGGTCAGGACAGCACAGCCACCAGGAGTCTGCTTTGTTTTATACAGCCTGGTGAAACTGTGACCCTCAAACCCACCCAAAAAACTCCACTGATCCCAGAGCTGTTATAGTTTATTAACAAAAGACATTTCCCTCAAGGGGGAGCTGTTATCTAATAGACTGAATGCAAAGCTGGAAAGCTGGACATTCACATCTCAGGGACACATCTGACTGCAGGGATATCATTACCAGCTTAAACCAGCAGTACCTGAGCAGCCCATGAAAATGGCCCTTCTCTTCCCTGTGTTCCAGGCACCAGTGTGTAACATGGGACAGTGAACGTTCAGTCACCTGTGAAACTCATGGGAATGCTTACAAACTGCTGGAAGAACACAGCATGTGTTCTTAGCACAGACAGATGACCACATGTTATTAGCAAAGTGGAAATAAGAATAACTCCTGAAGTGGATGCTCCAGGCAGAGTGTTTCAGCTGCCCTGCACAGGGGCACAGGAGACAGCACAGGCTCTGAGGTCTCACTGGCAGACTGCTCCAGGCCTCAGCAAAGGGGAAGATGACCCTTGAGAGACACATCTTCCAACAAGGAGGCTCAAGGGAAAGAGGGAAGTGTGGGCACTGCTGGGTCAGCTGGAGCAGCCTGGACTCGTGCCTGCACTCTGAATCACAGTGAGCAGCTCACTTTTCTGTCCTACAACTTAACTGTGCTTTGGTGCTTTCCTTCAGGTATTGGACTGGGTTGGCTGGAAGCAAGATCTGGCTGCCAGCTCTGAAGGAAAAGGATGAACATCACTGCCTGTTTGGCAGTGCTATCAAACACAGCCCATGTGTGCCTGTCTGCTCTGCCTGGATAATGCACAGACTTCATACCTCCAAGCCACCTCTGGAAAAGTTTTCCAGCACGAACAACTGGTAGGGAGTGCTACAGACAGAGATTCCCAAGGCAAGTGATTGTCACCAAGGCAACAGAGGCTGATGGGAAACTATGAGAGATTAAATAAAGGCAGGTGAGAAGCTGTAAGAAGGCAGCCAAGACATGAAGAGAGCAAAAAGGCCAAATTAGGCCATTAGAAATTATCATGAAAATAACAATGAATACAAAGTACTAACACAGTAAGAGGTATGCTTGTGATGGAGAAGTGCTGGTCTAGACTAAGAAAAAGAGGATCAAAAAGATATCCTACTTTTCTCCCAGCAGTGTCTATATACACATGCAAATACAGACACACACATACTGAGCTGGGCAGCAGGCTCTGAGCACAGCCCTCCCTGCACCTTGAATATACAAGGGAAAAAGTTGGTAAATGGACTAAAGGCACAGTAGTGCAACATCTACCCACTGGTCTCTCTCTTCTCCCATATACACCATCTTACCTACCACTCCAAAACATCTCCAGTTCAACTACTTTTAAAAAAATTCCACATTTTCAAGGTGTATTTGCATACAGGATTTTGTATACCCCTCCTTTGTCTGAGTATACAAAAGTGTCAGCTGTACAAAGACCCCCAGCATGCACAACTGGATGCCACAAGAGGCAGGAAACTCAAGTCTTTCACAGATCCACCAGAGGATCAGAGTGATTTCCCTGTCCTGGTTTCTACAAGCACATGCAGTAACAAGTGGTTTTGTTCTATAATGATAACCAGCTTGAGCAGGGGTACAACATTCAGCTATGATAAAGGTAAAAAAACATTGTGAAAGTGAGTATAAATGTTGAAATACACTTTTAATGTAAATTTTATTTATACTAAACCTTTTTCCTAGATTAGAAACAAACAAACAAACAACAAAAACAAAACCCAATCAAACAAAAATAAACAAAAAACCTTAAAATCCCAGGTTTGGAAGAGACATTTTACAGCAAAAGGGGCTTCTTCCAACACAAGATTGCTTTTTTCCCCACTTCCTGCATCCCCCCCTTCATTTGCCACAGAAGTGTGACTCCAGGGAGCCAGAAAAAAAAAAAACAAACATGCACTTTTTCACAATTGCATCTTTTCCCAAAATTGAAAAAATGCTTTTGCTAGCAATAATGCCTTCATGGCAAATATATAACCAAGGTGCTACTCAAGACAGGGAAGCTACCAGAAGGCATTTTAGCTTAGCTTTAGAAGTGTATTTACTTATTCCTAACACAGAAATTACAAAGATCCCCTATTCTTACCTTCCCCATACAACTACAACTGGTAACATGACCCAAAAAAAAGTTAATGAAAAAAGCTTCAGGATGAATTAAATTAACATTTGGATCACAACATCTGGATTGTTGTTTAACAACGGAAGAAAATAATAAATAAAAAAGGAAAAAAAATTAAGAAATGTAACTAGCCCTGTACAGCAAATGTTTTCTTCTGTCCACTCTGAAGTCTCTTTCATGTGCTAATGGTGGCATTTTTTTAAACTCTTCCCCTTTGACTTACTCAGACCTTTAAGGACCTCACACATCTAATGGTTCCTCACATTCACCAAGAACAATCAAGAGAGGTCTGGGGGTTGACATGCAGTATGATTAATGGACAATGTTGATTTAATTTCCTACAACAGGAGTTTTCTCTAAGCTTTCTCCAAGGAGCAGTTTCTTTGCAATCCGGGACTTAAGTATTTTACTAATGAAGTCCAATAAATAGCAAATTAAATAATGCTGTCTCCCAGAGACAAATCCTCTCATTCCAGGGAAAAATAAAGGAGGAAAAAAACCCCACCCACCATATTTAACATTCTGTTTAAATCTAAGAAGGGTTTTACAGCAGGAATGTACACAGTAGTTCAGATTTCTGGGGTTCTTTTGTTTGGTTTATTTTGTTGTTTTGTGTAAGAAACTTTATCAGTTATCTGGTCATTCCTGCCATCGTTATCTGCTTGCTCATTTTTAGCTTTAAATGGGGGCTATACATTTAATTTAATTTCCAGTTTCAAGAAATTAAATCTTTATTTAGTGGTCACTTTTACTTTACAGCTATCAAAAGATACTCATTACATATTCATTTTAATACTTAAAAACATTTTGGAAGTTCTTCATTTAAAGTTATTTACTACTTTCTTATCATAAGGAGTGATCAATGTGTCCTTTCATGAAGCAGATTTTAACCTCCAGCTCCAGTAAATGAACAATACAACACTCTTTGCATGCATCCTAACTGTTACTCAATCAACATGACACAATCTCCCAGCTGAATTCCCACACAGGTTTAGCTCTAAATGGTGGAATTCCTACCCCAGGAGCACAAAGCAGCAGAGAGCATTTCCTGCAAGATTCTAATCGCTTTCCCACCATCGAAAAGTTTACCTTTAAATACCCTGAAGACAACACATTTTGCTTCACTACAGGCTGGCAAGTTATTTTGCCAGAGTGAAAAAAATCTACTCCTCCTTCTTTGAAGGCTTTGAAGCACCCTTGATTCCAGTTCTTCAAGTTGTGACACAATAAATCTGATCCCCTGAGAAAAACATGCATCCAACTCAGTTATGGGCACAGTTGATAAAGAGGCAAAAGCCCCAAAAATAGGCAAAACCCCTCCATGCTACTGAAGTGGGCCCATGGAACATGATCTCTCCTGTTGCCTTAGCAAAGCCCTTATCTTTACATTATTACCTTTAACATTGCTACAAGGCACTGTCCCAAACAATGACACTTCTCTCATCCTGACAGCTCACAGTATTTCTTTAGAGCAGGGCTTAACTTGTCTTAGCACTCTTGATTTTGATTTTTGTAAGTACAGTACACTCAATGTTTATTCTGCACTGCTATTCTTGCCATGTCCTTTAAAGAGCCACTGGCTTGGGAAGTTGAAAGTCAAGGCATGTTTAAATGAGGATGTCACAATTATTTTCCTAGATAACTGAGCTCGAACTGGACCAGACCATGTTCCAGAAGGTTACATAAAAATATGTTAGACATAAAAATCCTTCCAAAACACAATCTACCTGTTCAGGAAAAATCTTAACTAAGAGAGCAAGAATACATCTTTCTGACTCGAGATTAAGTACTTATCATGCTGACAAATTAATAAATTTCTATGAGTTTTAGAGCCATTCCATGACTCTGTAGTTAATTAAAAGAAAGCCCAGGGATTCCTCTTCATAAGGATCTGCCATACATAACATTTTAATCTACACCAAAACAAGTTATGCTGCAAATGCAGATGTTACAAATGTCAGTATTCCAGTCCCTACTGCAGTTGATTACTGACTAAACTGGTAGCCTAGAGAGGCTTGATGGTGTAATTTAAAATTAGAAAATATATTAAAAATTAATTAAAGCTTTCCACTAGAAATGAACTGTATGGAAATGTTTACTTTCAAAACAAGAAAAACCATGGGCAGAAGTAACTGTGATGTGGTTTTAAAAAAAAAACCATAAATCCAATTTCTTTAATAGAGGTAAATTCAAATTCTGACAGAAAACACAGAGGACAAAGCAATCTTTTTAAGAACAAAAATTAAAGTGAAAATATGCAATAATGATACAAATCTGCAATACTGCACAACGCAAAACAAATAATGGCAGAACTACACAGGAAGGAAGGCATTACAGTTTTTTTACAGATGTGTCACTTGAACTGCATAAAAGGTATGCTGCATTAGCACTGACAGCTAACTGGCTGCTCCCCAGCAAATCTGCTCAGAACAAGCTGATATTTATCTGGGATTCCCACTCAGTCGTGTGCAAGAGTGCTTAAATAAAGCTCTGCCCAAGACACAGCTGATGTCATGGATGCCAGCCCAACAAGCTCCAACAAAGGGCCACAGAGTTCAACATCGGCTGCAGTTTTTCCCAGTAAAAATTCAATTTACAACCCCGATGAATCAATTTTTCACCTAAACAGAGCAGGGTAGTATTTTCCTTCCATAAGGAAGGCATGAACTAAGTGGGTGAGTCTGGAGTCAGTGTCTGGTCCCCTCGTGTCAGTGTGTTTGCACTGTGCAGCCTCCTGATATTCCCTCAGTACAGCCCCGCTGCACACGGCCCAGCAAGAGCACGAGCAGAAATGCCACACAGGACAGAGGTTTGATACCTTCCCTGCCTCTGCCACTCAGTCTGGTCTTCCACAAGCACAGATGGTAAATCTGAGCCTAAAGGGAGCTCTCTGCTACAAACAGGCCTGGAGAAATTACTGGCACTGACATACACTGGAAACAAAACATGATGCAGCTGTTTGTAAATCACAACAAAACACAAAACCCAGTCTGATCTCTGTTTACATTTACACCCTGTAAAATGCAATATGGTTCCTTATATAAAAGAGGTAAAAGCTTATCAAAGCAGCATTTGCTTTGATATCTTACAGGTAAAAAAGTTACGGGGTAATAAAGCTCCCTCCATTCTCTCTTCTAATCTATAATCTAACTTTCAAAACCTGCAAGGGGGAAAAAAAAAGGAAAAAATTATATGCAGATATGCCATGTCTGCATTTGGAAGACAGACTCATTTAGAGTGGTGACAGGTCTGCCTTTCATGATTTTGGAGCAAGGAATGTGTGTCTCTTGTTTATTGACATGCCATAGGAGCACTGTCATAGCAGGACTAGGCAAGAGCTCGGCTTTGTTAACTACAAATATACATCATCTGCCATGGCTGGGAAAGAGAAAGGGGTCACAGTTAGCTGATTTTAAACATACCCAGTTTACTTCCAGGGCTTTTGGTTTTATTCCTGTGCAATTTGACCAATTCTTCCTCCCCTCTCAGCAAATCCCTTATGTTTTAGCTGATAAGTAGTAACAGAAAGGCTGTTACACACAATCAGGAGAATTGACAGATAAGAGGTTTAGTTTAAGGATGTAATCAGCAGGAGTAAACACTAGACTGACCCAGCTGTAAACAGTGGAAATAAATGATAATATTTGTCCTGGTCACCTACTGAGCTATTACACACTTTCCACTATGTAACAATGTAAATATAATGACCACAGTATATACAGCAGGCAGTGCAATCATCTGGTTTTCCAAGCAAGAAAACTGAGCTTTAAGTTGATCTTTTCTAAGAACTAAAGCAATTTCTGAATATTTTTTAGCAGAGCTGTCTTTTTGCTCAAATCAGCATTTCACTAACTGTGGATATCTGATCTGATGTAAAATACCTCAAGCAGAAAAAAGTATATCTGTTACACTAAACTGTATTTTCTTTAATGCCTTTTGAGAACAGTTAACAATGAAAAAAAAAGAGTATTTATCAAGAAAAACCTGTGTTTCTTTCACATCACTTAATGAAACTCTAGGAATGCCTGGCTCCTTGAATTTGTATGGGAATTCCAAGCTAAATTTCCACAGTAACTTATAAACAAAAAGCAATATCAATTCCCATAAACACAATTTTCAGTATTACAGAACTGCCAGATACAAGCATGTGAGACTACATTTTGACACCAATAAAATGTGGGATAAAACTGAAATTACAGCCCCAGCTTTCAGAAATGACTGCAGTAACACATGAAATGCACTTACAGTGTTTCTTCTCAATACTGCAGCATTTGCAGTTCTTAAGAAAGATAGTATCAACACTGCCAGAGATGCCATTAAGTTTTTAAAACTTGTATTTTCCAGTACATTCATTTGCAATATGGTGCAAATGAAACTGCTGTGTGCTATCTGACCATCCTATCAACAGCTTTGTGAAACTTTAAATCACTTTAATGGGATCATTGCAAGAGAAGCTTGGGTGATGTGCATCAGGCAGCTTAATTGGAGGAATTCTTTGCACTGCCTCTTCTTACACACCCTTATTCAATTTCTATAGACTGTTGAATGACCTTGTCATCTTTGCTGCCCTGGACTAAAGCTTAGCTACAGTCATGGCTGTAACACAATATAAATAGATCCCAGGGAAATTAAACAACTGAAGGCCAAGTCTCTGGGGGAATCCTAAGTGTAGTAGGTAGCTGGCTAATTCTTCAGCAGAAGCTCTGTTTCCAAAGGGGACTGCCATGCAGGGCCACAAAATGAGCCTTTGTGTCATGCAGACTCTGACAAATCTTCACTTGGAAATACTGTCCAACTCAAGGACTGGGAAATGCATTTTGCTTTATTTCTCCTCTCTGTAACTTGGAAGAGGCAGAACCTAGAAGAGCTTTCAGATGGGGAAGCTTTTCTGATTAAGACCGAACTTTTTGGAGTACATCACACACATGAGTCTGACAGAATCTAATTATTTTTCCAAAAGTACTAGATTGGGGAAGGGAAAAATGCCTATGGGTAATGCAAAACCAGGATAACAGAAGTACCAGGGTTATTATGCACCTCATGTTAAACAGTTTACAGATGACCCCATCAGCACAGGAGAAGCTTTCCCAGAGAGAAAGCTTGCATTGCAGGGTCTCCAAGCCTCTCAGGAATCATCAACCAATTTATTGGTTTAATGGTTTGTTTTATGAGACACTCCATACAGTCCATTTCATGGCCATCCAACACCTGGCAGCTTCTGCCAAGTGGCCCTGCAGCCCCAGGCCCGCAGAGCCAGCGATGCTCCCAGCACAGGACACTCCACTCACTCCACTCCACAGCTGTCCTGGGGAGGGGCCTGCTCCAGGGCAAGGCCAAGGACCTGTGGGCTCCCATGCTCAAGGCATTTTCACCTTTCAAAGCAAACAGACTTGTTTTTCCATCCCCCAAGGTGTCTGCGTGAGATGTTACTCTGATATCATCATGCAGCAAAACCAAAAGAGCACCTACAGAAGGTGTGCACATCTCTGCCAGTACCTCCTGGCCTCAGGTTTTTGAGTGCATTTACTGGGCCCCTACTCCTGCCTTGTCACCAAAGTGCAACTTCCTGAGACCCTCATGTAACTGCCAGCACTGAGGGTGGTACAGCTCCCACACAGCAGCCAGGCAAGGATGAATTAGCAGAGTGAATTCTTGCTTTCCTCCCTCCCTCCAGATAGAGAAGACTTGGAGGATAAAGGCACATGAACACCAGTGGCATTCATTTAATTAATTACCAGCATGATAAGAACGGAACAATTAAGTTCAGTGATTAAGATTTCCAGGCAGCTTGAAAAACAGTTCTCATGTCACAGCACCAGAACTGATCACGCTTTCTTGAGTTTGCAAAACAAGAAGTTGAATTTTATTTTTTCCTCAGATAAACTTCAGATGGGTTCTTCTGAGTCACTGCCATTCTGTATAGGCTCCACTTTCCTACCAATGATACAGCTGCAAATAGAGTGAGCTCTGACAGGCACACACTCCACTTAGCCCAGCAGTCATACCAACTTCATGGTGGCACAGATGCACATGCACACGATTTAAATTCTCTTTGAAAAAATAACCTGAACACATTTAAAAGGGGGAGCTGAGTTTCTCTGGACACTGTCTTTGTTTTAGCTATCAAGTTTTGTCAATCCTCTCCTGTTGCACAGCAAGAAGGTTCCCCAACAAACTCTTCCACCAGCAAAACTCACTTCAGCTTCTGAACACACATCCTGAACCATTACCTGTACCAGCAGACTTACCAAGCCTCACAATGAAAGACTTTCTGTGAGGGAAAAGGTTTCTAGACCAGGAGGAAGCAATGGAGGAATTAAAAATAGAGGCAAAAATGCTTGGTATGCACCCAAGGGTCTGCTCCTGTGGCACGTTCAAGTAACAATGGAATTTTACACTGGACTAGGAAATGGCCTGCTATTGAAAAATAAATGCAAAGACCTCTAACACAAACAAATGTCTATGTGAAACTGTGGATATTTATTTTGAGAATAAATGACCAGATCATTTAATTCTATTTACATGGTGACTATCATGCTAAATAATCCAGTTTAAAAACACACAGAAGTAACTGGGTAAACCTACACTGGAGAAAGAGAGCTCATATCTCAGAAAACAAGGTAGGAACCAACAAGAGACTAAAAATATGCAGCATAATATGAATATTGCTACATTCCATGTTTAATCATGGTAATCTATTTCACACTAACACTGCTGATTCTCCTTAATCCTTTATCATAATTATTCTTCCATCAAGAGTCCTGTAGACATTTGCAATCATTTACAGTAGTTATATCAAAGCTATCAACAACCACGCAATCAACAGTGCTTGTAATAACAATGCTAATGTTCCCTCTGATTAGAGACAATCATGAACTCTCATTTTGTGACGCACTTTAATTGCCACAGGGAAAGTGAAAATGTCTTCTATAATACACATACCTTACACAACTGGCATTTGTACCAACATCTGCAGAAAGTTCCATGGACACATGTACTGAGATGCTCTAGAAGTCTATCTGCAGTTTATTAACTATGCAAAAGAACAGGGAATGGTAGGGCAGCTGTAGGTCATGACAAAGACATGAAGAGGAAGGGTTTGGAAGCTATAAAAATTCAGTGGCAACAAATAATGCATGAGAAACTGTTTCTTCTTTGCCACTGGGAAGCACCTAGGAGCATATTCTTTCAAATTAGAAGTAACCTTTCCTCTTGACCATATTATCCAACATATATTACACCAAAAGTCTTGACACACACCTTTCCCCTTCAAGTTTCACACTTGCAGTATTTTAATTCCTGTAGCTCATAATGAAGACATTTATTTTAAAGACGCTGTCAATAAATCAGTAGTTTAGTGTCCTCAGGAGAGGCAAATGGATGACAGAACATGAGTCCTCAAAGCCTCTGTCCAGTTCATGAAAAATCAGTTTACCATAGTCACAAAACTCAGTGCAGTGGCTTGTCTTGTTTCACTCAAATTGTACCAGGTAGAACCACTTCCTAGTAACTAATATTTTAATTTTTAAATGCATAAATAAATAAATATACTGGTCCAAATTACTTAGATTATTCATAAAAAATAAAAATATTAACAAATCACCTTATTAATGTGTAAATGTGGCTACAGTCTTTGTGGATTTATATATTGCACACAATTCTATCTGCTATAATCTCCACATGTGCAGCTACCAGAGACAGAAGATTGGCTGTGTACTGTTTTCTAAGAAATAATTTGGCATGCACAAGTATTTCAAGCAGGCAGTTTAGCAAAGGGCAAACAGAGTAGTCAGACAGGCACTATCACTACAAGAAGTCTCTGTGAACTTTCCAAGCTGCAGTGCAAGTAATCATCTAGATATACACTTGAAATAACTCAATACATCCTATAAAAAAACCCCAACCACTCTTCAGTGAAACCAGCCTACAGCAGCACAAATTATGTAGATGTGAAAAATATAAATTACAGCAATCAGAGTATATGGAATGTATCATGTTTTGGTCACCATATTTAGATAGTGAGAATTATGATAAAGAATAAACACTCAACACATCACATGCATCATGACTGAATGGTTAACTCAAGCACATGAATTTTCCTTCTTGCAATTCAATCAACTGTGACCACATGAAAGATGTAATTTCCAAACTCACTTTTCTTTCATTTTCCCATCTGTCTACATGCTTACTGGAAAGAAAATCCAACAACAACACACAAATAATATAAATTTTAATATAATTCTGTAAAATAGTATTTTCATCTGAGGAGTATTAGTGTACTGAGAAAATCCCTATCATGTAGATCACATTGTTAATAAGTTTGCACATGTTTGAAATTATAGCTTTTAATTGCATAATAAGAAAAAGATTTATGCATTTCTGTCCTAGGACATACAGACACCACATCCTTTCTGTGCTCTCAAAGGTGCTCTTTTGTCTCACAGCTCTGTTAAACAGTCGGCCACTGCCAGATGCTCTGGCTAGAAATGGTCACAGATGGTCAGTTGTCCAGTCAACAGACCAGAATACTCCTCTCAAATCTCCCCTAAAATTGCATCTCAACTGTATGCAGCAGATGAGAATATTTGAGCATGGTCAGGAAGGCATTTGACCTAGTTAAGCCTGCAGGTCAACTTTGATACCTTAATCAAGATTAATTCTCCACAATACCACCAAGTAAACTGTCTCAACACATTTCAAACAGCAAGTGTCAAGTCCTATATTCCTTTTGCTGATTATGTGATAGATTGCATCTTTTGATGAAAGAAACTCTCTGTTCTGCATATAAATAAAGTACCTTTTACCTCAGGATGATCCCAACACATCTGTACTAATACACATTGCAAGAGCTACAGGAGGAAAGAGTCAGGTGATCAGTGGAAGGACTCCAGTGGTACTCAGCAAACTCTGTGCTCTAATCTTTGCGCTCAGTCCTGCAAATATTTACCAGTACTCCTTAAAAATATTAACAGGATTATAACATGCACAAGTGCTACTTGCTTCTATGTTGAACAAGCAGTGCTTGTCATGCAGTGTACCTGTGACAAAGGCTATAAGTAAGACAGAAATAGGCTAAAAATAACAGACAAAAATCTTTGGTGTTTTATATTAATCTTTCACTGTTCCTAGACCAGGCATAAAGACCCAAAAGATTTAAAACCTGCATATTAAAGTGAATATTAAAAAGACATGTAATTTATTAGCAGTATTTACTAACTAAGTTCTGTATCTTGTGATAAGTAGTTGGGTGTCCTTCCAACTCATACAAGATTTCCAAGCTCTGGTTATCTAAGTGTTGTGCAACACATATTTTGTGAGAGGATTATTCCCTCAGCAGCCTAACTCAAGATTGCAAAGCTTACTGCTGGGAAAATAGGTGGCCAAACCTAACTCTGTTCCCGTACAGGTCTAGTGATTTAAGCTCTCAAAGGTGTCACTGTCTTCCAGAAGAGCTGAGAAATATTTTGTACACTCACCCAAACCACTGACAGTATATTCCAGGTCGCTGGCATCCAAGAGAATGGGTCCATTCTCCTGCTGGCCCTCTTCCTTGTAGTAGAGTTTGTAGCCCTGGACAGCTGCAGTGTCCTCAGCATCCTGCTGCCACTGCACTGTGATGGTTGTGCAGTTCATGGGCTCCAAACGCAGCTCGGGGGACTTTGGTGCTGGGTTAGAGAAATACATACATAAAATAGTCTTGTGTTCTAGAAAGAGCTTTTTGTCATGCAAAAATCTGGATGTCCATCAGTCCAAACCTCACTCCAGACTTTGATTCTAACTCACCCGTGTATTCATGTAATTATTTCTTTCTTATATCTGACTCCCTATAACCTAAATCTAACAACTTAATTTAGAATACAACAGAACAGCTTTTAAGTCTATCTTAAAAAATAAAATTAATTAATTAATGAGGTAATTACTTCCTGTTTTAAAGCGAGCCAGAGCAAATATGATTAACAGTACTATCACACTTCATCAAGTGTTCATAATTCACTATAGTAGTCAAAACTCAATTAAATCCAAAGCAGAAGTATGTGGACTACAGCTAAGGAATAAAGTTAAAAATTTAAATCTGCATAGTTTTCAAGCTATTTGTGCAAAGTTGAATGTTCTTCTGTGTGACATTACTAAATAATAATAAAATCCAAAGCTCAATTATAACAAAATAGACTTCACATATCAAGTAAATTTGCACATTCAACAGATACATTGATTTTTTCATAATACAGACATACATGAATCAACTCAGATCCTTTATTAGCATATTACACTGCTAATGTGTAGTGTTCCAGTTTGCAGGAATGTATTTTACACTGAACAAAACGGCACAGGAAACTCTAGCTCATGTTTGTGAGCTGCTCAGATGTTTTAAAAATCCAACAACCCCAAAAGCCATTGTCGTTCAGTACAGAGTATGTTACGAATTACCTTTCACACTTGTAGCTTTGGGAGTTCGGTGCGAGGTCCACAAAGACGCCTCTCCCCAGCCAACCCTTGTTGCAGCAGTGATGCGAACCAAGTAGACACTGTCGGGCCTGAGGCCCTCGAGGAGATGCTCATCTGAAGTGCCTGGAAGCTCCAGCACCTGGATTTTGGTCTCTGTGCTGAGGCGGAACGACAGACGGTACAGGACGACCTGGCCTCGCCTGTATTTCGCAGGAATTGGCAGCCATGATATGAGAATATCTGTAGGACTCCTGCTCGTCAAACTGATTTCAGGAGCTCTCAAGGGAACTAAAAAGGAAAAGACAAAGCTTTAGAGCTCAAGGAAAAGACAGAAAATTCTTGTCTGATACCTCAGCCCACAATGAGATGCCAGTAATGTAAGACTAAATAATCCAACAAATTCTGTAGATTCTTGTTTAAGGATAACTTGACACTTCTCGCACTTCTCACCTGCTGCATGCAGCACAGATGAAGCAAATTTTTTTTGTAAGGCCCTCAACATTTTCTTCTCTCATTGCTGCCAGTAGTAATCAAAGGCAATCAGCACCTGACTGGTCTGACACTGCCTGCCAAGGTTAGATGCAGCAGCTCCAACCGAGGGCCCAGACAACAACCTGCACAGCTGAACACTTGGTGCATGTTTTCTTCCACTTATGTGATGAGGGTTCTGACAAAGAGACTGGCAGACAACTAGAACTGGCAGTGTTCCATGCTGCCAAAGCTTAACCCTGTCAGAATTTATTAATCAGATCTAATGATCTACACTAAACTCTGTGTGGTATCCAGAAGTCTCACTGGTATCAACAGAAAGTCAAGACCCTCAAGAACTGTTACCACTGGATTGCACAGTTTGACTCAGTGCAGATAAAACCATTCACCAAAATAACTTCTTACCATCTTCAAGGGTGTGCTGAGTCACATGATCTGACATCTGGCTGGCCCCCAAAGGCATGTAAGCTACAATATAGAAGGTGTAGTTGCTGGCTGGCTCCAAGTCGTCAATAATGTAATGGGTTGTGTCATTTCCAATCACCACTTGGTACTCTTCGTTATTTAAACCTGGTATAAAACAAGGGTTAGACAAACAAGAATTCCTGAAAATCCTCGAACATCACAGTGTCTTGGCTTTAAGATCTTACAAAGTTAATTTTGTGTTCTCGCCCAGCCTGCCACTATTTTTTCAACCCTGTTAAGCAAAAGCTCTTTTATGCACAGGAGTAACTGTGTCTTGCTGTAGTGTGGGTTGTGGTGTTTCAGGATTTTCCTCAATAAGGGATGCTGAATGCAGCTCTAAACCCTATTTAGCATTAGTCACAACAAACTGTGCTCAATGTACAGTAACACAACGGACCAGCTCTAATAGCCTTATCATTCATACCCAGTTTCTAAATCTATTTGTTTAGAGTCAGGGTTTTTTGTTGTTTTTTTTTTCAAAACCTATTTACAGAGCATTTCTATAGGAGACTGTGAGGAATGTGGGGCTCCACTCCACGAAAAACAAAACAAACACCCTCTTGCCCCCCAGAAGAAACAAACAAAAAGAATTTATTCAGCAAAAGGATCTCATTTTAGCCCTGCAACTTCTATTACATTTGATTGACACATTTTTATTTTAATTTGGAGAAAGGTCAATAAGAATAGACCAGAATAATCTTCAAAAATGTTTGGCTCCTTAGCAAGTTGTTAAAAAAGAAAAAAAAAAAAAAAGAAAAAAAATTGTCAGCAATTCCCACTAAAATATGCATAGCAATGCATGCAGCAGTCCTTGTCTTTGTTGGGCTTTATTCCTATAGAGGAGGGCTATAAAGTGGACCCAGTGTGGTGAAAGCTGCTGTGTTAATGAACAATTCACACCAAGTGCATGTCAACTTAATCAAAACTCTGTAAGAGCCAGCTCCTCCTCTTCACAACTGAATTTATAAACAAAACGAAAGGCAAATTCCACCATTAAGTTTTCCCACATTTATGAATTAACTTGATAGCATTTTAATTAGACAAGATTACGAGCATCTCACAACAGACTAGTTAATGACTTGTTAATTAGGAATTGCAAGGCACGATTTCTGACCTGCTAAACAAGATCCTTGAGCTCAAATTAAAAGGACTTGTTCTCTCATTGAATGGATTGCTGGGCCTCATGCAGAGGCCCTAATGAAACAGCCAGAATAGAGAACAAGGCTTGCCTTCCACCACAATCAGTGTCCCCTTTGTGCCTTTTCTAAATCACTAACAAGGAATTAACACACTCCAACATGCACGCTCATCAGACCCTTATTCTTCTTGCTACTATGACCCCAATTTGAATGTAAAATATTCTGCTAAAAGAAACAAAAAACAAACATACAAAACCCACACCTGTTAGTTTTTTCAACTAGCTTGATTAAAACACAAACTTTTTTTTATACAGGGAACAGAACCTGAACTTGTTTTTACACGAAACATTGGAATACGTGAGTTGTGAAATGTAACAATAAGTGATGGTATTTGTATTCAAAGCACCTACCACATTGTGATGTCTATTTAAAAAACCTATTTAAAACTGCATACAACTCATGCAGTATCCAGGTTTGCTTTAAAGTTTATGGAATCATAAAGATCAGTACAACTTAGACTCGGCAAGCACTGTTTTCCTTTGACAATACTATGTTCTTCCCTGACACCTGCAAAGGAGGTTCCTAACTAAAAAAAGAGAGCAATATGTCCATAACTTTTTTTGTTTATACATTTATGCTCATAAGAAGCTTCAAGCAAAGATAAAACCTAGTCAAGTCAGATGTATCTAAGATAATTTTTAACCTCCATTATGGTCAGAAACAGGATGTGAGGGTGGAATGTGGAAAGACAAGCTGAAAGGAATAATGAAAGCAATACACTAATACATAATATTTACATTAATACAGAATTATCTAGAATTCTTAGAGAGCAAATAACATGTTGACAATGTCAACAGTCTGTGTTAGACCCTCTATGACATGGTACGGTGTGAATCTCGTCAAAAGATTTTCCTTAATATTTAATTTGCATTTTTAAAATGTAGTTGTTTCTAAATTTACATTAGAGAGATAGTTGATGTGATAATTTTTCACAAAGGCATTTTCTAGGCTTTCAATAATGCCTCTGATATGAGAGCAAGATCCTCAGAAAGGTTTACAGGCTATTACTATCACTTATAAAGCTATTGTTTTTACAGAAGTGCAGCCCACTAGCCCTTGAAGTTCAACATTTTTCTATAAAATAAGACAAACACGAGGTTTAAGTTCTGATGCAAATTTCTGATACTATGCAATCATGTTACAAAATAGAAAATGCATGCAGATCACCTACATTTTGAATCCCACAACTGTAATTACTCCTCTTTACACAGCCCTCTCCACTCTCCTTGCCTGGGTTTTTTCACTAACTTGAAAGGATGCACAACAACACAACAACATTATGTTAAATAAAATAAATACCACAAGACAGTCAGGAAAGATGAAAGAAATGGGTGTTTGAGAAAGTACATTCAAATAAATCTGAGGTTTCTGTTTGGCTGCTTGCTTTAGTTTAAAGTTCTTGTTTTTTAAACCAAGACAAGTTACAATCTCATTTCACAAAATATAACCTTTGGATAAGCAAGCAAATAAGGCAGGGACTGCAAAATTATTTTGCAAAAAGCATATCCCAGAAGATACCTCTTTCCCTACTGTGCAAGATTTTTTCCTGCACAAACTTTCCTAAGGACATTTTCCCAGTTTTCTTTGAAGTTATCTGGTCTCTGTTCTCCACAATTACCCAGATAACTTATCCAGTGTGACTTTATTCATATTAGCTGTAAGAGGGGATTGTGAGCACAATACCTCAGTGACTGAAAGAGTAGGGGGTAATTTCCCACACCTCTTGTTCTCATTATCTTTTAAAACTCTTTCCTTCCTTCCTTCCTTCAGACAAAATTCTCCTGTGTCCTGAAATATCCCACTTGCAAAAGCAAATGTGGCTATTCCTGCATCAGTATTAGAGTAATTAAGCTGTCCTTCCTGTCCTCTGCTTAGCAGATGGCAGGCTGGTATTCCACACAGGGCTGAGCATCTGCAGTTCTGTCCCTGAATAAACCACTTAGTGAATAGAAATGGGAACAGAAATCACTCCGAGAAAACAGGCCTGCAGTGCAGCTTACTTGAAGCCATGCACATAACAATTTTTCAAGTCATTAAACCATCAACTTCTGCTTTTGAAAACTGGCTGTTTCCTACCACCCTAAATTACCTTAACTCAAAGCAATTACATAATACTAAGGGCTTTTAAAATGTCTAGTTACTCATTTTTGTTCCAACTATACATTCCATTCTATACAGGAACTTGTGTATCATTTCAGAGACTGGGATAAGCCACTCAGCATTTGAACAGACTTTTCTCATTACAGGAGACCAAGGGGTGAGAAGAGTAGATTTTACCATTTGCCCAATATTCCTTTTAGGAGAAGGTAGTGAAGACAAAAGTATCAACTCTTCCACTCCAAAACATATGAAAGCCAGCAAAGTCACAAGAATTTGGGGATCTAGACAAAAGAGCAGTCTGTGGTGAGAAGGTCAACTCTGTAAGCCTCCAGGACTCTGCACTGTTCTTCCCTGCCACACACACACAGAAGAGGACAGGCAGAAATTCCTGCTGAAGACAGAGGGAAATCCAGAGAGCACTACGGAGGCCCCAGGTTCCAAGGTCCTCTCTTAACTTCAGAATCTGCTCACTGGAGCCATCAGACACAGCCAAGCTGGAAGAACACTCAGTCCCACAAATGAGATGATGTGGGAAAAGCATTTTCAACTTCTTCCCAAGTTTACCTGTTGATTACAGCATGCATTTATATGCTGGAATGCTCCGATGCAGCCCTGAATATGAACCATTCAAATCTGAGAGTCTTTGCAAGGACATTCAAGTTCTTGTCACATTCAAATCATTAGATGGCATTTACATCAAACTGCTTACCTTCTGCTTTCATGTAATGCACAGAGTATGCAATCACTTTGTCTGAATTATACAGAGGCCTCTCCCAGGCCAGCAGGATTGCTGAGCTCGACATGGTTTCAGCGTGGACGTTGTAAGGTGCACTGGGCCTGTCTTCTGACATAACCACAGTGAGTCTGGCCCTGGAGAGAATGGAGCCCTGGCTGTTCTCAGCCATGCACTGATAAATGGCATCGTCTTCAGGAATGATCTGGTTAATCACCAATTTACTGGATCCAAAAGGAAGAAAAAGGTGGAAAAGAAGCTCACATCTTGGATAAACTTAGCTCCACATAATGAAACAAGTTATGTTTGCCTCTGCTTCCTAAGTTTATTATAACTGACTTACATGCCACAAATTCTTCTATTACAAATGGATGCTCAGCAGTGAAATTTAGCACCTTGAAGCATTCTGCAAAACCTGCCATGTTTCTGTTTGTGCCTGCAAAGCCAGGCACAGTGAAAACAAAACTGCCCATCTATTCCCTGCCTGCAAAGAACAGACCCTTAAGCTTGTAATCCCTTAACAAACTTTTTGATATAAACCGCTCACTCAACAGAAGTAGTAGTAAGATTCTGCTACTCCGTAAATCTAAAGTAACTCTGTGGTGAAACTCTTCAGTTCAGACCTGCCCACCCTCCCTGCCAGGTAAGGCACTTACCATATAAGCTTTACTGATTTTAGGTATTGATTAATGTGCATCCATCACTACATTTACTGTTCCATTTCAGGTTGACCTGAGCTCTGTCTTGACTGTTTATAGCTAGCTACTGTGATGTCATCTGTTGGTAGTACATCACTAGCACAGCTCTCCCACAGCAATTGCAATCTTACCTGTTGTACATTTTTATTCTACCATTGGAGTGTATTCTCCTTCCATTTTTTAACCATGAAATTTTGGGGGCAGGATTTCCTTCTGCTTGACAAGCAAAACGAGCAGTGCCAGCTCTAGGCCTTGTTAAGCTTTCTGGCCATTCCACAAATGAAGGTGGAGCTACAGATAAGTTACAAGAGGAAAAAATTGTTAAACAAATCAAGCACCTACAAATGCAAGGACAGTTATAACAATAATACTAGTTTTCCAAATAAAATCCTCTCTCCTCAAGCCACTCAAACACACATGTACACAAGCAGAAAACACATTCCTTGTAAACAAAGCACATTTGTTTAAAGATACACTATCTGCACAGACAATATTTTTGTTCATGCATTTATGAATACAAATAAATCAAACTCCAGAATATGACATATTATGCTCTCATAGATACACCTTACATATTTCTAGTTGGTTTTCTGTGTTGAAAGCCTGTCTTCCCAGAGCAAACATTGAACCTTGGTACCTCCAAGTGCTAGTTCACACCTCAAATCTCGAGTATCACACTTCTCATCTAAGTCAACAGCCAGAAGAAGGCAGCCACAGTTGTGTGATCTGTTCAATCTCTGCAGTCTCCCTACAGCTCTGGGCACACAATGTTTGAGATAAAATGTCAGCCCAGCACACAGCAGAGCTCAGAAGGACAGACACAAGGCGCTCCCACAGTGCAGATGGGAGCGGGCTCACCCAGCACGGTGAGGGCTGCCGTGGCCACGGTGAAGTTGCGGGTGCCGGGGGTGGTGGCCCTGCACACGTAGACACCCGCATGCTGCACCTTCACGTCAGAGATCATCAGGTTCCCGTTCCCAAGGACTCGCGTGTTGAACACGTCAATGGACTTATGGTCTGTTTGAGAGAGCAGCAGAAGAGGGTTACAAGGCTGTTCATCTAAATAACTGAACTAAATTGGGTTGTCTATGCAGTAATGGCTTGGATTAGAGTATAAACATCAAGAAATGCAAAGGAAATTACAGTTGAGCTTTCAGAGTTTTCCATTTTGCATTTACTCTGCTCTTCACTAACTACCTGACCATTCAGATGGTTGGGCCTAACCACTCCTTAAGTGGTTTATATCTGGAATTCACCACCTCAGCTAGAAGTTAGCCTCCCATCTGCCTAGGGCTATAATTCAGTTAATCACTACCAACATCCACATCATCTTTACAAACAGTGATCAACCATCTCCTGAGCTACACTGCAGATAAAACCAGTACATTTGATTATCATGTATTTTCTCCTATTTTCACAGCAAATGCTCTATGACTATAATGTGAACTTTTTTCCTACTTGTTTGTCTATAAGAGCCACTGAATCAGCCAGGAAATATATGTTTATTTCTGAAACTTTTAGAAATAGAAATGGAGGAAAATTTGTCATGGTTTGTTTCTACATGTACAGTCCTGACTTCCACATTTAGGTACATGTTGGAATGAAAACAGAAAGTAGTTTTTGTGAAAAAAACGTGATTCACTGCTCAATGTTATTATTCTTACTGCATTCCCTCTTCTCCCCTTCCAGGCTGACTGTCCTGGGTTTGTCTATACCTACTCATAGTCCAAATGGGCCATTAGCACAAGGTGCAAACCACATTCTCACAGGGCTTCTAAGAAGAAAAATGGAAGGAACTCTTACAGGTCTGATTAATGGCTGTAGCCATCCCAACCTGCCCCCAGCACCAGTTCTACTCCAGTCACAGATCCCTGGAGGTCACCACCCTGTCTGTCCCTGTGCCCACCCTGTGCCCGGGGCACTGCCAGATTGACAGCAGAAGCAGGGAGTCCAAAGCTTCAGAAAACCTCGGGGCTTTTTGACAGCAGCACTGAAGCACAGAACTGAAAGTGTTTCACTCATCCTACCTTAACCTACTAATCATTACCTACTACACAAAGCCTCAGAACAGAAACCTAATTGCTCAAATCCTTTCTTTCCAGTTTTACTTCCTCTCCACAGGCTGAAAGTCGCATGCTGTAATTTTAAGACCTACCTAACCGGCTCCATGAGATGATTGGCTTTGGATTCCCTGTGGCTACGCACTCCAGTATGACAGTTTGATGAAGAGATGCTGTAATGTTTTGAGGGCCAGCTATTATAGATGGCTTGTGAAAAGGCTTCAAGTCTGAGGCTTTGCAGAGATAAAAAAAAAAAAATTCAAAAGTGAGCACAGTTGAACAAAAACTCAATTAAATATGAAATAAAACAATTTTTTTAAGGGACGCTGAGAATTACATTTACACCAAAGTCTTATTTCAGTAATTGGGGAAACTTACATCGAACAATATTTTATCACAAGATAAAAGCAAGCAAAATTATTTGGACAAGTGGTTCACCTGGAGCTTTTCAAGGCTTTTAAGTGTTTTTGCTATACTATAAGAAAAAGAAGATGGTGCCCCTGAAAAAAAATCACACATGGTAAATACCTGGAATAACACTCAGCACTGCCTCGGTGCTTTTACGTCTATTGGCTGCAGTTGTGGCAACACATCGGTAATTCCCAGCATCCTTCTGCTCAACACCATAGATCTGAAGCACTCCTGTAGGCAGAGCAGTTATCCTGCCGCAGAAACCAAGAGATGTAGATAAACATTCAGCCAGTGAACACGATGGTGGAATTAACTCCTTGATTTACAAACAGCCATTGCTACACTGACCTGGGAACAGCAGGCTGGAGACTCAAAAACATTCCCAGTACATGACTCACCTTCCTGCCTGTCTGAACTACAGGCTAAATTCCCCTCAGCACCACGATGAGAACAGAGGAATTTACTTTCAACAAGCAGATCTTTCTCACCCTCAGAATCAACCATCCCAGCCTTCTTCAGCCTGCTACTACACTCATACTGTTCAGGTTTTACAGCAGTTTCTGATATATGGGCACAACTGGTGTACAGTTCCCAGAAACCCACCTATGGTTCCAATTTGTAGCTTCTCTTTTTTCCTTCCTTTGCATGCAGGGTATCTTAGACACTTTCAAAAGGAGTTACAAGCCAAAAAGCACAGGAGTCAGTTCAATGAACACAAACTGGAAGTTCAATGAATCCACAAACTGGACATGGAAAAGAACCTAGCTGAGAGCAAACTGTATTCTTCAAGTTGATCAGTTCATGAGAACACCCCCTTGCATAGAATTTCCCTGGTATCAAGTGTTTTAACTCAAATTTCTGTATATATAATTCTTTACTGTCCCTCTAAAGAAAAACAAGTTCAGCATCAATTCTTCAGTGAAAGCAGTCCCACTAATTCAAGCCACTCCCAGAGCCAAAGTTCACCCATTCCATTCCCCACTGCAATGCCTGTTCCTGAGGATGACTTGCATACAAAATTCACCAATAAGAATTCAAAGATCAGTGATTACTGTGCAGGTAATAGTGGGTGACTCTGGTCTGCACTCATAACACCTATTTAGAATTCATTAGCAACATACCTATGATCAGCTATTTCAATAGTTGTCAGGGAACCTTTTTAATGTAATAGCATTGCATGTATTCAGATTTTCTTCTTGTAGCAGGATCAAAATGATAGCAAAGAATAAAATACATTCTAAAATGTGTAACCCCACATACCTGTCCATGACTAAGGGTAAAGTTGTTCTATTCACTTCCCATGTCACAGTGGCAGGAGGGTTTGCTGTTATTTTACAGGCAAATCGAGCTACTCCACCTTCTTGGACTTCAACTGAAAGTGGCTGGACTTCAAATGCAGAAATGGCTAAAAAAAAGAGAACGTCTGTTTTAAGGGACTAAAGTGAGAATAAATTCCTGGTTAAATCAAACTCTAGTTCATAGATCAACTTGTAAAAATACCTAGAAATACTTCACAAAGTCCTTTTATTTCTTTATGCAGAGAAAGATGGATCTTGTCAACTTAGCTCAATAGCATGTTTTCACTGGTTGAAGGTTTACTTAAAGTAACTTTGCTTTAACCTCATTCAGTAAGAAAATGTTTCAACTAAAATAAATATGACACGCTCAAATAGAATTAAGCATACAAATTAACTGGCATGCAGGTGGAAACCAAATCAATTATTAGACTGACAAAGTTCAAGTCAACTAGTTTGGGACAGCCCTAAAAAATTTGACTGCAGTAGGAAATTTCCAAAACAACCTTTGGTCCCTGACTCACTTTAATAAAAGAAAGCATTTGCAGAGTTGTAGTATTTCATGTGTGGTAAGAAAACTCAAAATCAAAAAAAGATCTCAAAATAAGTTTAAGCAGGTGAGAACACTTTTATGCCAACAGTCTGAGCAGTCACCAAGCTGATGTCTCATGCACAGAGCATCAATGTCATTTTGAGCATCTACAACTTGCGGAGTTCACAATATTGAGCCAACTGAAGTGGCAGATCAATATATACTCTGCAGCTAATAGGTAAAAAATTGATCAGTTGTTGGATTTCCTTGCTCAAAATAAGGGAAAGCAATACAAAACCTGCTAATTAATTGCTTATTTACTGCTACTTACAACTAGCAGAACAATTCTTCAGAAGCAGCTCCTTTTGGATAACACAAATAATTTCACATGTTTCCACCCCTGTAACTGCAGGGGGAACAATCTCTGTAAACCTAATGGTACTTCTTTTGTTCTTTTAAAAAAGCAGATTCCAATTGAATTTCTACTTCTGTATAAATTGTACAGAAATATGGTTGCAATAGATAAGCCAACAGTAAAAAGCTACCCATCTCTTAATATTCAGGTTTTGTGTTTAATTAATTTCTCTATTTTACTTGTTTATTAATGGAGAAGGTTCTTCGTCCTATTGACTCTGAGACATCCTTAAAAATGCCATGGAGGATACAGACAGCACTGATGCACACCAGGCATTCTACTGAGTGCTCCCCCTCCTCACCATGGTACAGCACAGCATTGAGAGATTAATACTGGGGTGTGAAGGAAACATGAACTCACCTGGTTGCTTCCCCCCACACACAAATTAACTCCTAGCACAGGCCTAACTACACAACTGAAAGATTCCTATTACTCACATGCCTATTTCACCTTTCAGGTGTGAATAAATGCCTTTTTTTTTTTTCACTGCATTCCTGTAGCTGTATCAGCACTGCAGGAATGAGTGCTCCTAATCACACCAGCAAAGTGTTACAGCTTCATGAACAGACCTCCCAAAGCCTGTGGATAACAAGACCACGGAATCACCTTGTACAGCAAAAGCACCTGAGCCTGACCTGGCACCTCAGAGGTGGCTCAGACCCACGGACACAGGGAGCAGAGGTGCCCCTGGTACCCACTGTCATGGCCAAAATTGTGCTTTTGGCAGCAGGTCTACACAGCCCCAGACACACCTTGAGGCTGTTCCCTCCCCACCTTCATGGCAGACAGAACTATTCTCTCTCACCAACAAAACTAGGTTCTACTTCTTGCTCTTTCTTTCACTTTTTAGCAGTACCAGGTTCAAGAACACATAAAAACCCCCACAAACATGCATAAAGGTGCTACAACAGAACTCTCACATTTAAGGCCTGATGGGGAGACACAAAAGAAGTTCTTGCCTTAACAGGTTTTCTTTTGATTGCAAAGGAATCATCAGAAGTAAAAAAGAGACAGTTTTCTGACTATTTACAAAAGCTCAGCTTCACAAAACAGACTCAGTACAAGGCAAATAACCTGCACATAGAGCAGGTTCCCATATCTCTAAATTTTCTGGATTCGCTTTGTGCTGGATTTGATGCCATCCAGCTCTCCTGTAGTCTTCATCACAAAATAGAGAGGTGGGGGAAAAGAAGAAGAAACAGGAATAAAAGGAATCCAAGCTTGTCTTCCTTCCTTCCCTTCTTCTTTGTTCTAATTTCTCCCTACACAAATGTGTGTTCACCTGGATTCAGAATAATGTTTCCCTAGTGCCATTCTGAACAGATTTTCTTTCTTAACAGAAAATACAATGCTTTGCATTCTTTATTTATTTACTGAAAGTATGATGCAGCGAACTAGACAAGCCTGCTCACATTTCAAAATAGAATCTCTAGGAATGTAATAAAGGCATAAATGAGATGAACAATCCAAAACAATGCAATGTGAGTTTCAGAGCCATCCTGCAGCATAGCTGCACCACAGCCAGTGGCATGAAAAAGGATTATTGCAAACAGGCAGAAAGGTAATCATACAGGCTTAGTGAAGCAAAGCTCTTTCACAGCTTTAAAAGTTTCATCTCCATTGGAACTACAAAATTGCATCCAGAATTTTCTTATATTGGTACAGTTACCTAAAGAAGCACAGTGAGACAAATGAAACACAATTTAGGTTTTTATTTATGTATATAAAAATAATCATTTACTTCCATGTGCTTGGTACACTACAGCTGTAGATTAAAGACAGGAGTGACACTCTCAGAATTACAAAGCAAACTGAGAGCAATTAGTATTTCATGGACCACAAAATGCCATCACAATAGCAGGCAAGAACAGGTTCAGCTACACTGCATAGAAAATCCAGTGCAAGTTGTTAATTGAAGCTGATATGCAAAGAACATTTTTTCACCTGAGCAGGAACAATGTATTTCCCCTGAAAATTCATCTTTAAAGACAGCAAAAATCACAACTATGAAGAACTGCACAAAAATCTTCAAAAAAAAACTTATTAATGCTACTAAATGTAGTTTTTAGAAACAAAAAACCTCCCTTACCTCTTCTCTAAGTTTATACATTGCTTATCAGTTTAGCTGACTACTTGCTCCCTCTGTATCTTTCTTTATGCACATCTCTGGTTTCTTCTTATTTGCTGTAGTAAAATCTGTTTTTACAAGTCTATTGCTGTCTCATGAAATCTGACCTCTTCATAGCAGGCTTGTTTTCCTGGCAAGCACTGATTCCAACTCAGAACCCCAAGAACAAGCCATTAAAGCAGTGCTGTTAAGAGGCCAGAGCTCTATAAAATGGATAAGAAACAAAGTCTCAAGAGACATACCCTGCTCCCAAAAACAACCCTGAAACGCAATAAATGTAAGTGCCTTTTTATTTCAGTTCCCCCCCCCTTCTCCAGTCTATTTAATCATTTTGTTCCCAGATTTATAGCCAAAAGAAAATGATTAATGCTACTCTGAGAAGCTGATGCTCCCACCCTTTTTAACTTGCAAGATACCAAATGCTGCTTACAGATGCAGAAGACAGAAGACTAATAGACTAGAAGCTCTATTTACTTGTATAAAACCCTGAAATTTATGTCATAGGCACGTGTGTTTGTATGATTACTTCTGAGAATGAAGATCTTTGCTGGGCAGAACTGTGTGATTTATGCCACCAATGTTATCTATGCAGACAGAAATTAGACTTCAGTTCTGGTACGAGTTCCTTCATTTACCATTGAGGCAAATATCCACAGGTTGAAAACCCAGGTGATTGTTTTCTGTGACAGGATGAAGTATTAGAGAATTGCTACTGATGCACATGGATCCAATACTATCCTGCATCATGTAAAAACTTTCTGTGTACAGATTTAATCATTAAGGTATAAAAAAGTCAAACTTAAGAAGCTCATGCCTCACCCCTTTTGTTTGTTTGCATGCAGCAGCAGTCCTTCACCGACTGTAATTATGAAAACAAAAAGACCAAACAAACAAGCAAAAAATAATCACAACACACACTCACTTCATTCCCTCCTGAAGTCCTGAAGCTTGCTGCAATACAAACCCAGTGACCTGCTCCCTTTCACACTGCACTTTCTACTTACACACTTCATGTCATTATGAACTCATTTTCTGAATGAGCTTTCCTAAGAGGCAAAAGAAATTCCAACAACCTACATGTTGATCACTGTTTCACCACAGCTGACTCTAGCCCAAGGCTGGACTACAACTGTGAAATAAAAAACCTGTAAGAATGAAAGATAAACCCAGAACTGAAACGGCAGCACAATTTCTAACTAACCAGAATGCACCAAATATTGAGAAACTCTGCAGCACATGATGGTGATGCTGAAGTGTTTCTCAAGAGATAATGGCCACTCAGAGAGATGAACTGCTGGGGTGGAAAGAACAAAAGTGTATCATGTCATTTGTACAAGGCATCTGTTAATGCTATTGAAAATTTCACAATAGCCCTAACCCTTCAAGTGAAACTAAGAATCTTCCCAATTTTTTTTAAACTCTGTGGTGAAGAGATTCCATTTGAGAAAAATAAACTTGTATGTTAAAGAGAAGCTATGGCTTTTCCCAAAGAAATAGATTTCAGGGAAGCACATAACTCTTGTCTTCTTGATCTAGTTTTTTGATGCACTCTCTCTGAAGCAGTGTTGAAAAATCCAACAAATATACATGTGTATTATATTTTAACACCAAAGCAAATTTGCACATATTTTCTTGGAGTTTTTGCAGTTTCTCTGTTCTTGTAGAAATGAGGCTTAAAAGAGATTATGAAAGGAGTTCTGCCACGCTTTTTAGCTATATAGACACACATTTCCAATGATTTGCTGCTCAAATGGCCCACTTTGGTCTGGATCTGGATTTGGAATAAACTTTATATGAGTATATACTGACTGATCCAGACACTTGGCAAGATTGCAGACACACAGCTCTTCTCATTTCTGAGCAAGCATGTGGAGTACAGAGCTGTCATCAAACGATACAATAGGTGAATCTTCCCTGAGTTTCCCAAGAGATGCTAGTAAAAATTCAGTTTCTTGGAGCCCCGGTTCTGCTTATTAACATACAGTTCAGAGGTGAATGTCACACGAATACAACAATATGGATAAAGATTTTCATAGCTGAAACTGAAAGGGATTACTGTGAAAGGGCATCCTGTATGTGCTACCAAAAGCAGAGTGACCTCTTAAACTCACCCTTAAAACTTTAATCAAGTGTTGTTTGACCTAGAATTAATATTTTTAAAATGTGAGGCATAAAAGTAAGAGATTTCAGGAGACAAAGAACCTGACCTGTAAGGAAAGATTAAAAGAGTTGGGATCTGATCAGCTCTGGGAAAGGAATCTCAAGAGAGAAGTGATAGTCTTACTAAATAATGAGAGTCATTGCTCCCTGTTCTCCCTAATACTTCTCTGTATATTTGTAAGACCAGAAAAAGCAAAAAGAGTTTTTAGCTCCAGCATGGGAAGTTCAGGTGAGGTTACTGAATGGAAATGTATTGGCATGGAGCAGGCAAATAAGGGAGGCAACTGCATCTGCAAAACTTTATCTCACTCATTGTCTGCCCACCTCCCTCCTCTAATGGCCATTATTTAAGGCAAACAACTGAGCTGAGATGGAACTGAGTTCCATCTGTAAGAGGAAGTGGTATCATCCAGAACACATTTGGCCCTTTCAGGCACAAAGGAAAAGTGTCAGTTCATTCTGACTGTTATAAAAGTCTGTAATTCAAACAACATACTGGTAATGGCATTCTTATAAATTACCAGAGATTTAACTCTTCTGATAAATTGCAAAGTGTGGCTTTTTCATTAAAGTCAGCTGTTATTTTTAATTTCTGCCAGAATGGTTGGAAAAATAAGCTTAACTAAAATACACTTTTTCTATAACCTTGCATTTTAAATAGATGCATGTTTTTGTGCTACTATTGGCTAAAACTTTAGTTTAATATACTTTGTTTTAATTAATAACCAAACCATGCTGAAAGCCTGATACTTAAACTTCATTGGAACAAAATTAGTTGGTTTTTTTTAAAAAAAAAATCAGAGATGGTACTAAATAAATAAATAATCAGATAAATCATACAGGCTGGTGACATCACTGCCCACACGTTAAGAACTCAATGAAAATTCTGGAGGATGCTATATCAGGTGCTTAACTTACTATACAAGAATTTTGAAACTATTTTTCTTTCTCTGTATTAATAATCCCCAGCAGTACATGCTACCTCACATTGCTATGTTAATGAGTCGTGCTAGCCTAACATAAAACAACTGATACTGATAAAACAACTAAACAACTGTTCTCTCCTTCCCCCAAAAATCTAAAACCAGGAAGGGGACTGTAGTGTTCATAGGCCTTTTCTCAGATATAACTTAAGGCTCTCAGAATGGTTGATCTTCTCACTTGCACGCTGAGAAACACCTGTAGGAGGGGAAAAAGGGGAGGAGAATAACGACCCATGCTGTTCCAACCCCTGTGCAGCTGCAGGAGAGGAGAGCAGAACACTGCATGTTATCCTTGTCTAATGCACAAGGAAGTCTTGGGTACAGACTGAACCTCCAACACCAGGACCCAGAGATTTTCATGTCCTTGAATTAATCCAAGCCCAATCACACCTTCAGTGCCTTTCCAACTCCAACTGCCTTTCTTTACACTTCAAACAAGCTTTTCCAGACAATTTCACTTCCAAAGGTAGCATACACTTTAAAGGATTAATGAACCAGTTCACCACAGTTTTAAAATCCATACAGGTGTGTGTGTATAGCATACCACATATAATAGAAATATAGAATATAGAAATATAGACACATAGTACAGAAAAAACACAGTCTTTAACCTATATCACTTCACCTCAGTAATATCTTGGGAAAAGCTTTGCTAGAATGGCACCTTGTATCCCCTAATCCCAAATTAAACTAAATCCTTTTAATGTGCAATAAGGAGATTGCTGCTATTAATCCCTGCATTTTAATGAGGTACTAACACTAAACAGTTAGACATTACTTTAAAATCAGTATGCACTCAAATTGCCTGGAAATGCGGTCATCCTGCTAAAGGGCATTCATTTTACCTTTCTGTTTTGTTTCCCAGCTTCCTATTTTAGCTTTAATTCCTGCCTTTCCTGTGTTCTTTGAAGCTGCTTACTACAAACTCACTCTTAGAAAGAAGGCAGGATAGACAGACCTAAGATGACATGATAGAAACACATTGGTTTGCCATGACTATGACACGTAATTTCTCAACATGAAAAAGAAAATAACTTTCTTGGGAAATCTAGAGGTTGCACATAAAAAGTGTGGGTGGAAATGACACCCAATTCAGATATTGTGCAACAGAAGAGAAATATTTGAAGGAAGAAAGAAAAATGAGAGAGACCAAATAAAAAAGCAGCCTTGAATTACTGATATCAAATCTGAGGGAGAAAATCCTTCCCTTTAGTATGAGCACTGTAGCAGCAGTTTTAAGGATGATGGTTCAGAATTGCATTGAAAAAGGAGTCCAGACTCAAACTATTACCTCACAATTAAATAATCGGGAGGCTAAACGAGACTGATACTGCCACATTGATTGGGCACTATCAATAATTGATATGGGAAACCTAATAATCTCTCTGTCCCACAATTGTTTTAACCATTTGCCATTTAGGATCTCCTAGCAGGCATTTTAACATTTTAGAGAAGGTGGATCAGAGTTACAGTTTGCACAGAACACAATGATATTCTACAGCAATCATTCTGATGCTTTGGAAAACCCTGCAGAGTGGGAAATAACAGAACTGCATTTTTGAGCTGCTAGCTTAGCACTACAACTTGGGTTTCTGAAAACACAAACCTAAACAATAATAATAAATTTTTTTTTAAAAAAGGCCTAAATATTGCAAAAAGCTAACAAGATTAGAAACCCCATTTCTACAGCGTGAAAGACACAAGCACAGAATATGAACCAGGTTTGGCCATGAAAATTGACATTCTGAAAATTGACATTCCCTTTAGACAAAACTGATCCTTCACACCATGTCCTCCCCATGTTTCAGTTCACAGACCAGTACTGTTGTATCCATGAAGCAAATTTTTCTGAGGTATTAGCCTGCAAAACCCTTTCAAAATCACATTCTGAGTTTTGGAGGGACCAGAAAGTGCTCTGCACATAGGGGTAATTACAGAAAGCTTTCACTGACAAATACCATGAAGATCTCAGATGAGGTGATGAGGTGAGGATTTGGGCCATCTGTCCTTTCTGCTATTCTTAATTCATTACTTCTGCTCTGGACAAATCTTCTCCAAGTCCCTGAGTGCTCAGCTAAAGGCTGGACTCCTTTGCACAGCTTACTGCCTTCAAAATAGTGCCAGACAATTTGGGAAACTACTCTGCTAAAACTTATGGTCACCTTCTTGCAAAAACAATTACTCCAAGCCTACCACATATTTACTTCCACACTAAAGTAAACAATAAGAAAGAAATGCAACAGAGAAAGTAATGGACAAGATAAGAAACAAAGGTATGTTCTCATTTTTCCTGTCCTCTCTCATATTCTTGCCAACTTGTGCAGATATCTAAGAAGTGCAATGTTTAGAGTCAATGAATTCCAAACTAAGATGCAGATCACCAGAAATTACTCTCCAATCTCTGATAAGGGAGAAAAGAAATCATTAGCCTCATATACAAACCCCATACTTACAAAATACAAAGCAAAACTATTTCTTTGTTCATTGAAATCTTTGTACAGCAATGTCCAGTGTCTCTGCTTTAAAAAAACCAAAAATTGTAAAATTGCCCACTCACAAACTACCCACTACTTTTCTGGTACTGAAGAATGCTATAATCTAAAGGCAATGAAATGGAGAAGCAAAGAGGTCAACAGCCTGAGCACCCTCGAACAAAAGTTCCCTTGGCGATGTCAGCTGCAATCTCATTTGTTTCCTCTAACACTTTCACGTCTCCCTGCTCCTTTCTTTAAAGCTCCTAATTCAGTGGCTGACAAATGATCATTTTAAAAATCCCTGTACAGGAATAACCAAGTCTGAATTTGGCCACTGAAGATCACTCAGCTCTCCATCGTTTGGGCTGGGACTAGAGTCTATAAAAGTGCTTATGGCCACACACGGGGAGTTCTCACCATCAGCTTCTCAAAGTTAGGACCAGTTTGAAGTTTCATGTATAGTATTTTCTCTTCCTGAAATCCTGGAAGTCAACTAGGCTATTCTGGACCAGGTTTTTAGGGAAAGTACTCATGTTCTCTTCGATGCAGAAACACACGTGCAGGAACAGAAAGGTAGAATCTGACAAGGTGACTATCAGAATGTACTGTTCCCTCCTCACTTCTTCAAACCACTGGAACAGCTTTTTATCCATGGCATATTATCACAATTGTGACAATAAAAGGGATCCTGGGCAGCAGCAACACACCAGAGAAATAACAGGAGGATCCTCACTGACACACTACCAACCCATGAACCCCTTATTTTACAGTTTGTTCTCTTGCCCATCAGGTGCTCTTAGAGCCACATTGAGATGAGAACCCAATATGCAAGGGCAAGGATCAGAATTCTCAATCTGTGAGGGAAGAAAGTACAGGGTAATACACCCAGGTCTTGCTATTTTACCTTGGTAGAAGCAGCTACCAATATTGCAAAAATTCCACTCTTGCAGCTACATGCAAGCTACTCACGTGAGTACACACATTGCCTTACTACACCTGAATCATTTCATAGGAGGCAAAAACTGTACCACTACCACCCCTCCCAATAAAAGCAGACAAACATATCACCTCAGGGGTTCTCACTAGCACTGTCTTAAAGGAATTAAAAGTTTGAGGCTTTGAAAAATGTGGCTCTATATATTCAACAATTTATTGATGGTGTGACTGACATTCCTGACCGAACCATGTAAACAAGCATGAGAGATTTGATCTTTTCACTTCTGAAGGCATCCCAGCTGGGGTTTTCCCTTCTCAGTCTATCTATCATCCAGGCAACAGTGTGTGGCCCCAGAAGGCACAATAAATGCTAATGCACTTATCAAGGAATTCCCTTCTGCTCTTCTGCAGACAAGAAGCATAGGAAATAGGAGAGAAAAGGCACACAGTAAGCCACATTAACCAGCTTCAAAGCTGTTCTACTTGTGTGGCTGCATGCATTCAGCAGAAAGAACACACCACTTTCTCCCTTGCAGGGACTGATTTCCTTCAGCAGTTTGCCCAGTGATTGCCTTCTAGTATCTATGCTTAATCCCACAGATGCCTTTCTTTGGAGTTGCTGCCATTCTGTGAAGAATTAGTTCTGCTTAATAGCCCAACTGTTGCACGGGGAACATCCAGCACAGTTTTGCACTTTACAACATGAAGACAAGGATCAGAACACAAGCAGGATTTTGCAACAAAAGACATGTCCCTTCACAACTAACCTAATCTGGCATCCAAAAAGAAAAAAAAAAAAAACTCCACAAAACCAAAATAAACCCACACAAATCAAAATAGAACATGAAAGATTTAAAGATTGAGTGCTATGATTCTAAAGTTCATTGAAGAACAAGAAAAATTTAATAATTGCTCGGTGCAGCACTGAAAAGACAATTTCAGCACTTTGCAACAAAAATTTCAGCACTTTGCAGCACTGGAAACATAAATCTGCCCCATTCTGACCAATGAATTTCACTGCAGATGCCAGCAGAAGGGTAAGACCTCTATTTATCAGTTTTGTATCTCTAAAAATAAATAAATGCTATTCCTGGCTAAAATAAAACTAGACCCTAAGCAGAATGGAAAACCCACTCTTCACCTCACCCTGCCTGGCTCATCAATCAGAGGAAGCACCAGAGAGCACATCCCAGGCCAGGAGTGGGGCCCCACACATTCCTGTGCTGCACCACCCACCCTGCGCTTCCCTCACATCTGGGGGAAGGCAGAGGAAGGGGTTTCATTTCATACAGTGGCAAACTGACACCATCCCCACATGAATGAGTGTAAGTTGATATGGTGGTGCTGTTAAGTCTCCAGACTGTCAGAAATGCTATTCCTGAGAGATAGGAGCACTCTCCAATTTTTGCTTACAGTGGTTCAGAATCAGCATCCCAGGATGAAAGACCATTTCAATGCAAAACACTGAGCAGGGGTGTTGGGAATTCAAGCCCTTCAGCTCTCTCTCCAAATGTCAACATTTCCTCATTCCCACGGGGGAAGGAAAGAAGAAATGCCTCCACTCTCAAGGACCAAATGCCTGCAGCTCATTTCCCTGTCACCAAATGCCCCACTACTGCATTGCACAGCCCAGAGATCTCACCCAAGAACAGTCTTTCAGCAGAGGGTAGTAACTAACAGTTAAAATCTCAATGTCCTAAACTTTGAGAGCAGCAGGGAGAAAATCAGAAACAAACGTCACACACAAAAAATCAAGCAACAAAAGACACTGACAGTACTACCTATTTATTGACACTACTTAAATCTTCAAATTAGATGTTTACCTGAAAAATTCTAGGGGGAAAGTGTTTAAAACTCTTGCAATTTTCACATGAAACAAATCAGAAGTGCAACTTCCAGATAAAAATTACTTTGCCTTCAATGTCTTTAGAAGAAGTCACCTTGCTATGGCTGTTGACTGCTTGGGTGGGACACAACTGCACAATTGTTGGACTCTTGGATTTCCAGTTCGCCCATTCATAGCACAACCAAACAGTCATGTTCTACTAAGTAGGTAATACATCTAGTTATTAGATTACTTACATTTTCCAGTGCACAATGACAACCCATTTTTCCTTTCCGTGATTTTTAAAAGCTCATTCTTTGTCTCCAACTCAAGGCCATGAATCAAAGCCACCAGGGAAGCACTGAGGGAAGTGTTATCAGGAGCCCAGAGAAGCTGGTATCCCCATCTCAGACATCCCACTCAGCCTGAAACAAGCAAGTCCCAAGCAGGGGGACTGATCCCTGGGAAATGCAGCTGGCAGGAGAGGAATACCACTAGGCCTCCATGGAAGAAGACTGCCTATTCAACAGGTGTTTTACTCATCCCAGATTTCTGACACATTTGTAGAGGTGTGTAACAGAGAAGCCTTAGCTAGGTTAGATTATCTCAGACTTCCATCTTCCCTTGTGCTCTTAAGGTAGTTAAGCCATTTATTTATCTTGACAAATGCAAAATTCTCCCTTTTCCTCCAAAAGAGGGAGAGAAAAGGATACAACAGATCAAGCTTCACTGTATTTTCTTCTAAATTATGCACTTATACTTCCATCAGCACAAGTAAAATACCTTGGCCTGAAGCCAATCAGAAATCCCTCATAATACGTTCAATAAGCCAAATCAAAACAATACATAGCTTATGAGAGTGGGGAAAAGAAACTTGAAGGTCGTATTTCATCTGCTGCAGCTCATGGTGTTCATTCAAACAGAGGCAGAAGGTTAACTGGCAGGATCTGCTCTCTAATGCCTGTTATTTCCAGTGCAAGGAGCCAAGCAGCAATGCTCTTTGCTCAGTACTTCATGAAGAGGACCAGCAAGGAAATCCTAATTCTAAGGAAATACAACCCAGCTGGAGGGCAAATGGAAAGAGGAGCTGGCAACACACTGAAGCTGAAACACACCTCAAAGTTGGTTTTTTGGATGCATTAGTTGTGAAACTGAAAACATGATTCAAGTTTCATAATGCATGGAAACACCTTCCTAGTTTTACAAAAAAGGGAATTCTAAACCAGCAGCAGGAAACAGGTCTCCTGAGCATTTAGAAAATGCTGACTTTTTACAACAAACTATTGTTTCAGGTGAAAACAAATACTAGATAGAAAATACAAGGTTCTACCCTCAGCTTTACCATCATCTGTGTTGTCTAGAGGAAAGTAATTTATTAGTTTGATCCTGTCGAATTTATTTTCTTCTTGCTTTTCTCTTCATCCAAAACAGAGGTAACACACTGATCTTTTACTTACTTGACACTTTCCTGGATTGCTCAAAACCATATATGAGAGGTAGTAGGAACATTAATACTCATATAACACACACATTAAATCTAAGAGTGAGATTAATAGTAATTAATATTCTTAACTCTGTCATATCAACCAATCACAAAAATCTATGGATTTTTTTTGGCAGAAATATAGTGGGGTGGACAAATCACAGAAAGGACAGGGGGAAACAGCAAAAAACAAACAAAACAAAACACCCTATTGCACTGATGCAATTGAAATTATCTGTCCCTCTACATGAGGTCCACACTACACTGATAAACTAAATCTCTCTTTGATTGAAGGCCGAATTAAAACGGAGCAATGCAGGAACTCTTCTGACCCAAAAGTAATCCACTCAATCATATAATGCATCCCCTTCCTTTTAGTAAAATGAATAGCCCTCCATAGAACCTTTTTCTTCCTTGACAAGTCCTTGACAGAAGAATGTGAATCTGGACAGTTAAATGAATCAATCACCAGCTGCTAGTCTAGGGCCAAGATGGTGAGCCGAGGGGCCTGCCAGAGTTCACTGACCACTGGTCAAAGCAGGACAAAGGCTCTGCCTCTATGAATAGTCTGCTCCTGGGATCCAAAGGTCACTTAGCTGCCTTGGAAACGGTCCCCTTTGGTTATTTAAAGTTCTCAGGCTATTCTGCCACAGATATTATTGTTTCAGGTGGTCACCATCTTTCCCCATCACAAGTTTGTGAAAGGCCGGGCAACCATTATTTAGATAAACGGAAGACAATGGTGAACACAGCAGCAGCTAAATAGTGAGGAAAGGAACAATTAAAATAAATAAAAACAACGCTTTAAACCTCAGAGAAAGAAGGTCCCAGCACCCACAGGTACAGATCCCCAAGAGGATTTAGATGTACACTTTGCATCAAAGGCATGAGGTCTTGAATACTCCGCTGCCTTTGAGATTCTTTACATAAATGTACCAGGAAAAACATCAAAATGAGGAAAAAAAAAAAAGAAAGAAAGAACAAACAAACAAGTATTGGAGCTTTTCTCCAGTTGTGACTGGTGGGCTGTATTTCCAAAAAACTGCCCTATGGCTCAACATAAGACCTGCAGCCTAACAAGCAGGTGGTAGTCTAGGCTGTGTGGGGAAGTAAATATTTGAGAGAAGAGACAGAGCAGATGAAAGAGGAGGTGAAACACACAGGTGCCAGCTCCTCCACAGCACTGGAGCCCAGAGCCCTGCCTGGCACCTCAAAAGAGCTCTTCTCCTCTGCACCAGCAATACACCCAATTTCATCTCAGTCAGATGACAGAAAGGGTAAGTTTTGTACTGGCAAATACCAGAGAGTGCATAGATGAGCATACATATGTATATATATAAAAATATTACCTGAGGACTATTATTATCTAGTGAAAGTTATTGATAAATACATGCTCAGAAACCAGCCCATGTTTTGGTTGAATCAAAAGTTCTGACAAACTTACTTTTTTAAGAAGTTACCACAAGACCCTGTGTTACAAATCTGTTTTTCATTATATCCTGCCCATATAAAACTCTAACACTTTCAAGCATATTTATTTCATTTTTTAAATTACATATATCATTAGATAAATGAAGCTAATCCCTAAACTTTCCCACTCACACATTCAATATATCTCTTACATGTGTGTATACACACATGATGAAAATTTCCCAAACACTCATAAGTTGGGAAACTGAAGAAATTACTCTGTTTATGTAACTGATTTGCCTTGTTTATATACATGCTTTAGGAAACAATACAAGTGCACAATCACACTTCCCCGCTATTCACAGCACCAAATGAATGGTGCTCACATACTGAGTATCTATTCAATATTTTGTTTTCTCCTCTCTGTTCAGTGTGTGGCCTCATTCCTTGTTTATTACACTGTGTTAAACACTGCCCTGAACAGAGTTACCAACTTCCTTCTGGCATTCCCTGCAGGGCTCTGCACTACAGTTCTTCAGAAATGTTACTGCACCCACTTTCACAACACCTTGAGATTATGTTCTATTATTATTTTAATTTTACTGTTGGGTATGGACAAACATCTGGATGGGGGACTGAAATGAATATTTCATTATAAAATATTAAAATTATTATTAATATTATTTTATTTATTTACTATTAAAAATATTAAATTTAGATATTCAAGACACAACACTGATCCTTCACAGCACTCCATATGTGGCAATCATGGACAGCTCCCCCAACTTGTTGCAGCTCCAACTGACCAGACCTGAGAACCTCATATCGAGTATTGAAGCCATAAGAAATAAGTAATCAAAGACTTCCCATGAAAAGTCAGGACAAGTGGCCTCGTGTCACATATTGCAGAAACTTCTAGCTGAAGCAGAAATGCATTTTTAATACTTTAAAGATCCCCAGACTAGTGATGCCTCAGGTACCACAAGGCATCACCAGGAGATTATTCTTTGTCTTTCTGCAGCTCCCAAGCAAAGTCCAGGCCTCCTGGGACACTTGATGTCCTGAAAGAGCAGCTGCTCTGATGGGCACGCTCTCTTGAGTCTGTCTTTGCCAGATCCCCAGTCCTCTTCCACTCTGAACTTGTCCCCACGGCAATCTGCAAAGGAGCCAAGCCCAGGTCCCCTCGCTCACAAGATTCTCCTCAGCACTCGCCTCTTCCCACCAATTCCCTCCCTGACCTCTGGACACATGAGACCACTGACACCTCCACCTCACCCCCTTCCCCTCCCAAACTTCCTCTCCAGGTAATTAGAGCATTGTTTCCAGCTTTCCATGCCAGCTGGTTTCTCCAGGCAGTGTTAGATCACACTTCAGCTCCTCATTAATGCAGAACAGGAAAAAAAGCAAGTCTACATCTGTCCAGGACTGCTTAGAAGGAAAGCCCAGCTCCGTGCTCACAAGCAACAGGCTCAGCACAAACATCATCTCCTGTCTTGAGCTAGTCAAGCTGAGAAAAGATGTATGAACATATGCCAAAAAAAAAAAGTTTGACATTTTTCCTCAGAACTTACAGGACAACCAATTCTAGTTATAGCAACAACAAAAGCTAATTCCAGATACAAAGACCCCAATAAGTTCCATGTCTCTGTACCCTAAGTAGACATTTCCATGCTGTCCTAGTGAAAAAAAAAAATACAGAGAAAACAGTTTCATCTTCGGTTTGCTCTAGAGAACAGGATAGATAGTCCTGATGAAATATTAGATGTATTAGAATGTATTAGAAAAATTAAAAATAGAGATGAATATTGACATGACAAACTTCTATCCAAAATGTTAACATGTCAGAAAATTAACAACTCTAGTTCTACAATATAAATATTTCCTAAATTTAAGATCAGAGTGCCACTAACCCCCTTAGAATAAGATCATCCTTTGTACACACACACAAAAATAATAGAGAAGTCTACCACTGACCTTTTTTTTTCCCCCAAAAAGCATCAATAGGTTTCATTTCTACTATGCAAAAATAAAGTTTGGAAGACGATTCTTTCTTGGGGCAGGCAGTGGGGTGACTTTTTATGTCTTCTTAGAAAATCATGGGGTATTTTTCCCATTGACAGAACTCTGGGCTGTGCTGTTCCTTCAGAAACATCCTTGCTAAGAGGACTACAGCCAGACCATGCTAACAATTCAAACCTATGTCACCTACAGCACAAATATTTCAATTATTTTAAATCAACACCTTGCTGAGGTTACCTTCACACTGCTGTTTCTTGAGATGGTCAGAGCTCATCTGACAGGCAGTAGCTGCCAAAAAGAGAGGACAAACTCTTTCCAGATAGACCCAAACCCCACTACTCCTGCCTACTTACCTCTAGCAAACTAGTGGACTGATTAAACTTAACTTTTTTTTACTGCAGTTTCTTTTTTTAATAACTTCATGTTTACGTCATGAGTGGACCTTCATATCTAGTACACACCAAAAACGCCACAGGCTACTCACTACTAATGAAGGTCATTAAAGAAAATGTCAACATTATAAACAATAATCTAAACACAAAGCACAGATTTTGAACATGCTTCATTCTCTCAGTGGGATCTAATTCCAGAATCTCCTCTGGTGCACAAAGTATACACAACTCTAAAAGGAAAGAAATACTGTTTCTAAACTATACTTAATAAAATTCTTCATGAAAAATATTTAGTTTGCTCTGAAAAGTGACTATTTTCATTAAAACCTCTAACCATAAAGGAGTCTAATATACTACCATGTGCTCCATAATGATACCTATTCACAGATTAGATATTTTGCCTTTTATGTATGGATTTCCTGCAGCTATTTTATGATAGATAATATAGGGGTTCCTTCAGTATGTACAGGTTTTTTTATTATTATTGTGTATTTATCTTAAATAAATCCATGCAAAACCAGTAATTATATTGAGGGGGGAAGGGAGGATAAAGCCCTGTTTAGATTTCAGGGATTCACCATCTGAAAGCTTTTATTCTTCCACAGTGAAGCAAAGTTATGACCTTTGACATGTGGCCATGGTGCCAAAGAAACTGCTCATAAATGTGTGTCAGTAAAGAAGGAGAAATCAATAAATTCATTTAATCCAGTGAACTATTATGTAGTTAGACACAATATATTTTCAAGAGCCAACTGCTCTACTCTTTCACTCAAAAAGACAAAAATTTTATGTAACGGATTTTTTGGATATTCAATTTTTTGATGGTATCTTAGACCCTTTAATAAACATTTTGGTCAGTTATGGCACAATTTGTTAGTCCATTCATTTCTGTCTGAAAGATCCCTAATACAGCTGGATTCAGGTAGCACAAGAGGAGCACTAGAAGGAGGGCAGATATCCTATTAACTGCCTCTACCACTACCAGAGATACCTATCCCACAGGAATCAAACACTGGCAGGTGTTAAAAGTGGGTATTTTTTCCCACACTGGGTGCTCAAGAGAAGAAAAAAAATGAAATATTGTTCATCATTCCAAACAAAGGAACTTCAAAAGACCACACAAAGCACTGGAATAAAGGCTTTCAGCAATGCATTTGGTCACCTACCAAACACTGTACAAATGAGCAGTAAACAACACTGGGTAAAGATTAAAAACAAGTACTAACTGCCACGTGCTGGGAATGTCACAAAACTCCCATCAAGGCTACCAAGAATTCCACAGTTCATTTCTTGTACGCTGTGGGATAAAACTGAGCTGCCTAATAAAAGCAGGATCCACTTTTAACCTCTATTGAAGATCAATGATAAATCTGCTTGCAAACTGTGGGCTACAGGGGTGTTTGCATAAATAAGCATTAAAAAGCAAGAGGAGAAAAAAGAGCTGGTCCTATGCTCACTTAGGCTTTCAGAGAGGAGGTGGGGGAAGGAAGTTCCACCCTTGTAATTTGGGACACGCCAGGTACAAAGTTTCTCCTGAGGCGAAATGACAGAGTCGTGCCAGAACTCCCAGAGAATATTTCCAGTTAACATCAATTTACCGGATGTCACAGACAAGTTTAATGAACAAAATGATAAATGTCTGGCAATGGCTTCATAAAGTCAATGAATTCTCCTTACAAAGAACATACATAATGCACGGCTCTGCCTGAGGCACATGTTACAGTTATTAGAGGTTTACTAGAGATCTTGATGTGGATGGTGAAATGGTAATTTAATAATTTACCCTAGTTAATTTGCTGATAAGTCATCTAAGCAATTTATTAATATGTTCAAGATTGTACAAGCAGGAGTAAGCATTTAAAAGTCTTCTGTATGTTCAAAGACTTTAATTTTAAGATAACAGATTATTTGAAAACTTCCAGCTGTAACAAGTTGTAAAGCAAAAAACAATACTGTGTAACACTGACTACGTTATTGCAATGGCTATTAAATCAGATTTTTCTTAATCATAATTATTGTCTGATTTTAAGTGACAGGCAGACCACCTGAGACAAGATATTATACTTCTGTAGAATCATTTTTACCTCATCTAAATTTGGGGTCAAAACTGACCTCAAAGTATCTTATGACACTTCCCTTCCCAGCCACAGCTGTGAAAATAAGCTCCACTGGAAAAGAGCACCTCCTTCCAGGCATCAGACAGGAATAAGGAAGGAGGGTCACCAGAAGCAGTTTTGCAGATCCAAAGCAATGATGTAGCACATACATGACAATTTATAAGACAAAAACAACAAAAAAAAAGCTAACTAAATGCAGAAAAATCAGCCTGCACATGGCATGAGAAGGAAGAAAGAGTGGGAACATGGGAGAGAACACAAATGATGAGAAAATTTTAAATGTTAGAACAGATCAGCAAATAAATGAAAACCTTTGCTATTTGATATGTTTTCCTCTCTATTTTAAGGTGAACAAAGTATCTAGATACAACTTAAAAGAGCTGACAAACCCACTTCGTAAAATATGGTGATATGACATGGTGATAGATAACTTTTATGATTTTAGAGGGAGAAGATGGTGCATTGCTACTTCACATGAGAAGCTCATGCTGCAAAGGCTGAGATGTAACCTAGATTTCTAAACTTATTTTAACTTGTTTGGACTTTAATCAAAGTCCAAAGCAGAGCCAAGAAAACCCAGGAACCATGAAGGTTTTACACAAGAAATTCTGATCTATAGGAATGAGAACAAACAATGTAATCAACCAATGTGATCAGGATTATTATCTGAAGACACTAAAAATCAAATCTGAAAATATAAAGATGCTTCTGTTCACGGGTTTCCAACATTCATTCATCACTACATACAAGATGCAGACCACAAGCTGTAAAGACTTATTTTAACTTTCCCCCAAGCTATGTATTAAAAGAGCACCCGATGACATGTTTAATGCTTGCAATAACTTACCTCTTATTACCTCTTGTAATAAAGTAACTCTTATGCCTGGTCAATCAGCAATTATTTCTTTTAAAACTCTCTCTCATAAGCAAATAATTTCAAAATTAAACTATGGCACCTCACAGCTAAAGAGCAAATTTCTAACACACATCTAAGCCAAGGTAAATGATTGCTATTATTAAATTCTAAACCATAATTTTAGCATGTTCTGAGGCTAGAGGACTAGGACAAGGTAAGTTTTGCTGCTTTGTCATCAATACACCATTCAGAGTAGCTTGCAGCTAAGACAGACTTTTCTCCTTTATAGAACACTGTGTTTGCTCCACCTAAAGCTGCAATTCCAAAAGTCTTGCACATACGTCTTGCTGCCCACGCCACCATCTACCTAAAACATGTTCTTGGCAAAGATGTTCCACATCACAACACAGATACAGTGAATTGCAATGTTTTGAGATAAAACCCACCCAGCCACCAGTGCCCTGGTATCAGTCAGTACATAGGAAGTTTTCTTCCTAATATTTTGTAGATGGGAAAATATATCAAAGACCCTCTCTGCAGCTGGCTTCATGCTTTTCACAATACATTTCTGCCACCATTCTAGAACAACAACCATCTCACTGTCCAGGAGAATTGTACTGCAACTCTGATGGCAGACACTGCTTTCAAACACTGTTTTTCTCCAAAGCTGGAGGTGTCATTTGCTCAGCAGTATTCTAACATCTAAAATAATTTACAGTTTTCTCATCAGCCAAAGTCAGAAGAGACTCTGACCACAGTGGGAGTTTCAACAGTTCTTTAGTGTAATACTGGCACAGAAAGGCTCAGGACACCTGAAATTTTTACTCCATAAAATACAAAGATTACACATTGTTGGGTTTTGATAATAGGAATCTAAGTGAACTTCAAGAGCAGACCTGTTTGCCTCTAGAGAAAATGATACCTAGATTCTATTTCCCTACATTGCAGATGCTCTGATACGTCAGAAACCTCTACCAGAACTACAAGAGATGGGCACTTGAGAAACAAGCACTTTGAACAGGGCCTTGAGATGTTAACTGTATTATCCAGATGCAACTTCGTTTATTTTGTATTTGATGGCGTTTATGTTGCTAAAAACAAAACAAAAAAATTCCACTCACCTAAGACCAAATTTGATTTCATTGAAAAAAAAAGAAAAACCAAACAAATCCAATAGAATTATTATTGAGAGTTATGAAACAAAGTAAAAGCAGCAGAAAAAAATCTGTCTAGTAATGCTTATTTATATTTTCCTCTAATAAATTACGAAGGCCATCTCCCTCCAAAGTTTTTACATACAGAAAAAACAGGAGGAGTTTACAATAATTCCATACACTAAGTCATAAGCAAACTGTCCATACTCAGGTGGTTTCACAGACATCTCTTCCCTATGTCTGCTGTTTATGTCTTTAAAAAGTAACAATTTAATCCATACAACCAAAAATTGTTTCCACTACAGATGCAGGTTTTGGAAGGCAGCCAGATGGATTTCTGACTCCCAACACAAATGATCTAGAGCGATTTTTTTCCACCTGTAACTCGATTGCTGAGACAATCAACTTTAAAATGTAGACACTGCTTAAAATGCTGCTGCTTAAAACCTACCTAGGGGTTGACCTTAGTAACTAATGTTGACCATACAACCCACACTTACTCAACAAAATGTGGAGTCTTGACATTGTTGATTACTTTTTCACTTAGGTGGTGATTACCAGTTATAAAGACTGGAAGTAATCAATCCCAATTTAACAGCTGGGCCTATTGATGAAACAAAAACAAAAAAAGAAGAAAGCTAAACTAAATAAAGATAATGCCCATGATTTTGGAGATAAAGTGCAGGAAAAATACAAAATGCTGAGGAAAACAAATACTAAGCACAAGTTTGTCCAACAACGGGGCATGACCATATTTCTGTAGGAAAATGCTTAGTAACTTTTAAATTCTTCCTCCAAGATTCTCTTTTGTCGTTGTCTTAAATTGTTCTGCACACCATCAATAGCCACAGCTGTTAAATTGTGAAGACGTGACAACAAGTCTCTAGGCAAACAACTGCTCAGAGTGAGATCCTTTTCTTTAAGATAATCAGAGCTGGCTGACAAAAGGGGGCCTTACTGAATGCCCTTTCAACAATTTCTACACCAAGAAATGCAGAGAAAAAGGGAGGGGGAAGAAAGGAAGCAGTGGAGGGGAGCAACACACTGCAGGAACAGAACAGCATCTTTTGCTGCCATACATTGCTTTGCAAGTAGGAAAGGAACCTCCACAGGTTTGTGCACACAGCACACACAGAACTTGCACCAGGTAAGGAGTGAGTGCTTTTGGCCACACTAACACCGTGTTTTCCTTCAGCATTTCTCATGTAGGTGAAGCTTTTATTGGCTACAGAGTGCACTGCCAGAAAGATCGAGCATTCTTTTTAAAAAGAAGCTAGTAAAAACTTTATACATTGTAAAGTTGCATTGATAAAAACTAGTAAATAAACCCTAACAGCTTTGGTCTGACTAGCTAGGAAGAAAAGCAAGGGCATGGAAGGCCTCAGTCTGGCATTAGGCTTGACACAAATTTGAAACTGAGGTGTTGAGGAAACCCATAAAAAGCTCACCTCTCAAGTGACATGGTAGTGGAAACAAACACTGTTCATGTGCACTAAGCAAAGTTTTATACATTTTTTTAATCTTGGTAACTATATAAAAGCCCATTCCTTATTCTGTGGAAGAGCTCTTACAAGTGCCGCCCAGTCATTGTTGAGAAAGGAGGGAACGCCCTAGTACTAACAACAAAAAAAAAATTAACTAATGGTTATGTCTTAAGAGGATGCTGATAATTGTCTTCTGTCAAGGTGCTGCAGGACTTCAGGCCAAAAGACACCTGGGGAGTTGTAGAGGAAAATACTACAATAAAAGAGGTTAAAAAGATAGTATTTCCCAGTTTTCTTATTTTTTCAGGATATCTCAGTTAAAGAACAAAAATCTTACTGTTCTTCATTGTTATCAACTGACATTGCTGACTAAGATATTGGAACCTCCTGCCTAAGAATACTGGAATTTAAATGCACTAATAATCAGCCATGTGCACTCTCAGCTTAGAAACAAATTTTCCTCTCAGGATATTCAATCAACTAATCAAAGCAACAGCAGTAGGGCAGCACTTGTCAAAACCCAGACCACCAGATTCCTCAAGCTGTCTGTAACCACACCAATTCTACAGCATTAAGACTTTGCTCTCTTTCAATACAGGCACTACTGCCTACAGCTGCCATCTGCCATTTCACTTCCACCTCAGTCCAAAACCACTTCTGTCCCCTACCACCACCCTTCTTTCCCACAATTTGTACCTCTCTCTCCATTGCTATTTAAAATAATTAAACATAACTTTGAGTTCTAAATGCATTTGGAAGACACCCGAAATTACAGATTCCATAGAAAGCTAAAACTATATTGATAGACCACAGCTATTAATCCTGTTATTTTAAGGCAAGATGCAAGATTATTTAAAAAAAAAATCCATAGCAGAGGGACAAAAGTTTTGCCTACACATTTCATAAAGGCCATAGCTTGATGAGTGTGAGTTTCATTAACCTTCCCCTGTCCCCACTAAGTCTTCCCACCTCCACTTCAGTCGTCTCAGTTACACCAATGCAATCACTGAGTGGCTCCAAGACAAACCATATCAGAGAACTCATCTGGGTTAAACACCATCTTTTGTTTTAATTCTATTATTTTAACCCAGACCAGTTCCCTGTTCAGTTAGCTGCACATGCAGCTGTGCCCACACAAGGAACAGCACAATGCCAAAATGGGAACAAACGGCTGGAACTGCTAAGGAAACATGATTGTCACAGTACAGAAAGGCTCAGCTGGATGCACTCCTCAGTGCAAATATTTAAAAGCAGAGCAAAAGATGCTATTATGCTATAGAAACATAAATATGGCCAATTATTGTCAGGACAAGGGGACCTGAAGTCACAGCACTGCCTCAGCAGGTAAGCCAAGTTATGAACTCTGCACCAAGTAAAGCCTGCTATGTGCAAAGGGCCCAGCATTCCACAAGCTGCAGTTCAGTGGGCACACACAGAGTTTCCCTCCAGCAGCATGTTCCCAGAAATCTTCTGCTTGCGTAACCTTTCACTCTTGTGAAATGGAGAAACCTGTACAAGAAGAATTAGGCTTACATTTCTTGTAATTCACAAACACTAAAATCAATTCAGCCAAGTTGCAAGAGGAGAAGGGGTTATCTAGGAATGTTGTTTATATACCATCCAACCATCTCAAGACTTCAATTTCTACTTTTTGTGAAAAGGACATAAACAGTGAGCGACCTATCCAATCACTGTGGAATGCCCATGTTGCCAGCTTCAGAACATGATCTACCTTCTCCATTTCTCCTGAATAATATTTTATTGGAAGTTGAGCTTTATTTTTAGACAGAATCTTAGTTAACTGTGGTTAAATAATCAAAATTTTAAAATGCAGGAAAACAAAAATCTCAGCTTGTTTACTTTTGACTGATTCAAAGTTGTACCAAAAGGACTTTCTCTCAAATCTACTATCTCTTTATATTCTGTTTAAAGAGATCTCTCTCAGTAGCAGTGGCAAAAGTTATATTTTGAGTAAGTCATGCTCTTAAGTAGCACCATTTTCCCCTCACATGTTGCCTCACAAAGAAGCAGCCACGACCTCCTCCTCTGCCCCCACATCAATCAGCCAGCTTTGGAAGTAACTACAAGCATGTACTGAAACTAATATTTAGTTTTACCTAAGCACTACCTCAGCGCCAGAGTTTCCTTTTAAAAAAGTAGGGGGATCTCACAAAAAAAAAAAGCCCTAAATTAGTCAAATTCTTTTGTGCATGGATGAACAACAGGAAAGCAAAGCCTTGGGGCCTCTGGGGAGGAACCCTGTCCCTGCAGACCTACTCTGATGTGCTCGGGAGATAAGGCTCCATAGTGACACTTAAGGAAAGGCCTGCTCACATTTGAATTTCTGCATTCCTCAAGAACAATTCATGGCAATCACTAACTTTGCAGAGGAGCTACATGAAAGCTTTGGCCAATGAATGAGGGTCATCTGCTCTTTATCACAAGGGTAAACCTCATCCTGGCCAGTTTCTAACCTTTTAACCCTGTGAATTCTTAATTTGCACATGAATAATGGAATTCTTGCCAAGAGTGCAACCTTCAGCTTCCAGTTTCTAACTTTAGAAACCAAGACCTGATCTCCTTGTGTGTTCAGATCTTAAACTCTTGGACAGATTAAAGTTTTTGATTTCCAAATGCAACACTAAACATTACAATTCTGAAGCAAAAGATAAGCTTATTGGCAAAACCTCTGACCAGGCAAAGTAAAAGAACATCCTCACACCCTGCTGCTACCAGTAACTGAAGAGAGCATTTGCTTTTTTCCTCCAAAGAAAGAATGCCCATTTAATGCCTATTCTCCACCTGTTTAATATGTATAGTTCCTTCTGTACCCTGACCACAAGGTAATTTGCCTTTGCAGCAACTGACAACTTCTTCTAAAAAGAAAAATTGTAAGGCTACAAAATCTCCCAGAAGACTTTCATTTATTTCACTTAAAATGTCTGCAAAGTTCAATCAGTTCATGAGAGCAGGCAGAAACACTGTGAAAATGAGAGAGAAAACTCATTTTGTGCGTGTTTTACGGGCCCCAAATTATCACAATACAAATTACTGCCCAATTTCACAGCTTTACAGTAAAGATGACATTCTGAAACGGGTCAGATCGGTGCATGACTAAAGAGAAGAGACTGCTACATAAGATAACTTCATGTTTGGCCACTAGTTAACCACTTAATCACTAAGTCAACAGCACCTACTGTGATCATTATGGATCCGCTATCTCTTCCCGTTTTCTCCAACAGCCATAGAAAGCCTTTCAAGTATTCAAACAAGAAAAAGAAACCTTTTGTCACAGTCTTAAAGAGAAGGGGAGGAAGGGGAAAAAAAAGGGCTGCAGAACAAGAATCTCACTCCACAGCACACAATCTATTGGTTCACAAGACTTTCTTGGTGAAAATCAGAAAATTAAACCACCTTTCTGATGAAATAATGCACATGCAAGAAACAAATATTTACAGAAGTTCAGTATTGTCTGAATAAAACCAAACACTACAATTGCATTGCCATGCTATTCTACTATAGTGCTTTGTACTATTCCAGAAGTTCTCTGGTATTAAGCATAGAGCTCATTCTGCAATGTCTGCAATTTAAAGTGGCCCTGAATTTTCCAGTCCTACCCACAGAACCCACCAGCCGCTCCTTAGCTTTATGTCGGTTAACAACAACAAAAAAATCCTATCCTCTTTAGGAGGGTTTTCTTGTCTAATTTTTAATCATGTTGACTCTCTGAAACTTAGTGAGGTGAATGTAAATGTTAAAAATTATAATACTTCATTTTTCACCATTTTACCAAAAGCACCCACAAATTACATAGTTTCTCAATCCTGTATATGAGCAAGATAAAAAGTAATATGTAGGCAGATTTTTGAAATTGAGGCTTCAGAGTTTCACATTCTTACAGCATGTGAAAACCCAGCACTCACTTGGAGCCACCTGCTTCCAGGATGGTTTTGAACCACCCAATGCTCTGGCTCACTGAATAAGGCTTTTCACACCTTCCTGGGGGATCTCGTGGATCAGGTCAGAAGCACACAGAAGAAAAACCTAACAAATGTTAACATTCACACATTTTTTAATGTAAGCTAATGTACCAATTTCATTAACTAGTTTCAGATTGAATTTAGTAAAAGCTTCAACTTAGAATTAATGTCAGGTTTTCACAGAGGTACCAGCACTAGTTTTATTCAACTTGCTACTAAGAACAGGGTCAAAGAGGTCATAGGAAGTCTTTTCCTATTAGATTAAGTTCATCAGTTAAGTCCTATTATAGAGGGAACATGAGAAGACTACATAAACTGTGTACTCTCTGTGTTATACTTTCTTTGAAATGAAAGTTTTCTTTACTTTGCCAAAATTTACTTTTCTTTGAAAAGTACATTCCCATGTACTTTTGGAAAGCAAAAGGAGGTCATGTTGTAGAAGTAGTCTAGTGGCAAAGCTCTGCACTGCCGTGGAAAAAAGCACAGCATTCCGTTCCTCACACTCATCTCTTGCTCAATGTTTAAAGATGATAGGAAAATGGAGGGCAACAAACACCCGGGGTCAGTCTGTTAAAGCCATAAAGGCACTTAGACACAACTATTTCCTTCACCATTCACCCAGCAGTAGGGAGTCACTCCAGAAATGCGACTCTCCCTTCCCAGTGGAACCACAAACAGGCCCTTATGGGAGGTTCCAGGGGAACCAAAAGGGACAGCACCCACATCTGCTTGGCTGAACACACGTCAGAAAAGCAAGGCCTTACAGTTGCCCAGAAAACCTTTCCTCTCTTTCCTCTCCCAGAGATAAGCATCTACATTAATCATTCCACCCTGCCCCAAGATGGCACAACACAACGTCAAGCTACTGAACAAGGAATTTTTTTTTTTTTAAATCAGATGTATAGATAACCCTTGTAAGGCTGCTAGAACAGCACTTGGGAAACAAGACCCAAGACTTCTGTAGCCAGCATGACTCTGCGTCACCACCTGCTCCAGAGACTAGTGACACACATAAGGCACCCACACAAGGCACCACTGCCCAAGAGGTCTCACAGGTGCCTGCACCACTTCTGCCACATCAGGGACTGAAAAAAGGAACACCACGAGTTTTTCCCAAAATCTTTACACATTTATAAAGAAATAAAGGTTCTCTAGAATTACTCTATAATTATGTATTTTAACTTTTCAGGTACACAACCAAAATGATAGGTTGTTGTGTGCTGTTCAGGGAACTGCTGTCACAAACTCAGGAGGAGGTTAATAAACAGGAGCTGGGACTTACTTGCTAGTGTGAGGTGACTTTTTTGACTGAGAATGGCCCCATATTTGTTCAGAGCTAAGCACTGGTAAAATCCTTCATCAGACAGTTCTCCCTTCTTTCCTTCCACCTCACTGATATACAACGAGCCATTGGATAAGGTGTAGATCCGTTCATTTTCAGACACTTTGCCTCCATTTTTCAGCCATGTAATAGTTATAGGAGCTTCACCACGGGCTTGGCAGTCTAAAACCACCGGATCCTTCCTTGACACAGTAACGTCCTGAGGCTCTTTCACAAAAAACAGTTCACTAAAGCACCACACTCCTAAGAGACAAGAAAAAAAAAACCAAAAAAACAACATTTTGCCTGTCAGGACAGACGTGTAAGCAGAGACGTGCAAGTTACCAAGCGCACCGTAAGCTGCGAGTCATGCCGCGGAACCACAGCACGAGGTGAAGCCATCGCTATCACACACGCTCCGAGCGCTCCCAACTCGGACAACTCTGGGGAAACTTGGTACTAACTCCAAGCGGCGCGAAGCCTTCAGGCTGTAAAAAGCCAAGGAGCCAGAGAACCAGCGCCTTCCACACCGGCCCGGGCAGCGCCACGGCACGAGCGGGGGGCGCGGTGACCCCCGGGGCCGCAGGGTGCGGGGAGCGCAGCGCCGGGGCGGCCACACAGGTGCGACCGCTCCGCCCGGCCCGCTCGCTAATTTTACAAGCCTGCCAAAGCAGCCAGAGCGGGGCGCGTCGTAAAAAGGCTGATTTTACAAGGAATCGTTAGCGAAAACCTCTCACCAGAGCGCGGAGGGGCCGCGCACCGCCCGCGCCCCTCACGCCCCCCCCGCCCCGTCGCGGCGCGAACAAAGCGCGGAGCCAG